>JAUZND010002504.1:0-12818 GCA_034780555.1 Coelogynopora nodosa
CCCCCCCCCCCCCCCCCCCCCCCCCGATGCAGAGAGACTCCTTCCTTACTACTAACAGTCACAATAACAAGGAAGAAGAAGTATGCAGAGTACTATTGTGGTGAAAACTTATGCTTCAAGCTAAAATATTGACATTTCATGTGAAATTGTGACATATTCTTTGTAGTGTGTAGAGAGCGACTCAGTTGTAAATTAAAGTACTTGAATAACTTTTAATTCTATTCGTTTAATTTGTATAATTTGAGCAATATATATACGAAATATTTAGCAAAATGTATTATTCTTCCATTAAAAATAACAACATATTATTGGTGATGGAGAAAACGGACAACATAATATTATTATTCACCATGCTAAAATTGATTATTAAATCATATTAATTGTATAGATGTTTTTTTATGCAATGTAATTTAATTATTTTTTAACAATTTTTAGTATAAAATTTAGTAATACAGACACATAATAACATAAATAACATTAATACATAACTCTGTGGCCAATCATAAATTTATAAAAATTTATATAAATAAATATTTTCAATTATTTTTAATTGTACATTTTGTAATTTAATTCTAAAAAATCTGTGTAATATCACTACTAATACATTTTTATTAAAATCACGCGATGTTTTCTGGTTTCACCGATATAAGTTTGTTAGTTTTTTTTCGTTCTGCAGTATTTTGGCTTTCAAACATATTTCAATTATTGAGATTATACTTTAAAAATTTTCCCCAGTGCCTAGATTTCGAAAAGTATTATCAAAAGTTGTATAAAGTTCATTATTTCATGTTTTAAACTCTTACCACGTTTAACTTGAAATAGATATGTTCACCATCCGATGTGTTCTGTATTAGTGCAACATTAGTCATAAACATGGTAACACGTCATAGAAGTTTACCAATGCCTTCAGATGACAACAGCTGACAACCCATCTCACTCACACACTCTCTCTGTCTATGACCCCCGTGCAGCCGGTATTGTTGGCATGGCTGCGCCGTCTCCTAGCAACCTGTGGTCTTCCAGTCTGGTTCAACACGGACTCAAGACCGGCCCCCTGGGCCTGCCTCTTTGAGACGGAGCTGGTGCTTCGAGTGGTCGACCTTTCTGCAGCTGTCCCTTTACACGCGGTAAGGACGCTGTTGGCAGCAGTAAAAACCGGATTTTTTGTCATTTTAATTACTTTTTATTTTGTCTTTAATATGCAAACGACTGGCCGCCCTACTTACCAAAACCTTCCGACATATAGAATTAAATTATTGTATAGTCGACATATTATTGTAATGTATAGATTATTATTATAATATTCATGTGAATAGCTGCATTTTATTCGCATATTGACGCTGTTACTGTGCTATATAGGTTAATATAAATAGTTTTACCATTATACTTTATATTTCAATGATAAATCCAATTTGGGGCTACGATTTTCGCAATTTTTGCTCGAAAATACTTTAAAAAAATTAAATCAGGATTTACACCTCATTAATTAAACCGTTGGTAGCTTCTTTCCTAGTATTTTCTCAGCACCGTATTTCTAGCTCAAGTAAGTGAAAAGTTTTTAACTAGTTTAATAATTGCCTATTCGGAGAACTAAAAATTGCATATTGTATTATTTGTTTATATGCTCGAATCGTATTAGTTAAAAAATATGCTTGGAAGCACAATCGAAATTTTTTTCCCATAAGAATCATTAGAACCAAATATTAAACGCTAACGACTTATTATTTCAATTTTCACTAACTTATTCCCCTTCATCATACTAGTTTTAGTTCCTATTCACTATTATAGTATTCTATCAATTCCTTTCACCCTACTGACGAAAAAAGCATATTGATTATTGTTATACAAACTTCATTACATTTTTAATTTATAAGGGCATATTTCTCCTGTCTCATCAACAACGTTAACAATTACTGTGCTTAGAACTTCTCTGAAATGTAAATATGGGATGGCTTATGATAAGTTATCATAGTTATCAATATTGATTCTACTAAGTTGATAGTCGCACACATATGATTACGATGACAGCCTGTAGTGTTACTCTTAACAACAGACGGGAGGAATTTATTGTTTTTGACTTCTGATAAATATGTGCATACCCAGTTTATTTCTGTTTAGAGTGAATTAGTGTGGTCGTATTAAAAAGGTGTGGTAGGCATCTAGAACAATGTCTGAACGTGTCTTGTTTGTATTTAAATGCACTATTATAAAGGAAAGAAAATGTTGACAAGTATACAAAGAGCTGAGTGAAATTCAGTTTTGGCTTCATAAAATAAAATCCCGAATTAGATCCCAAAAGAAGGTGCAATATTTTTTATCATACATTTTTTCTATAACTTTTTCGTAAGAAAACTTAGTTGATAAAAATATATAAAATCTGTGGTGCCATTAAAAAAGAAGTTATCAATAATAATATTATAATAAGTATTTTAACGGAGCAATATTGTCTTCTTAAAGTACACACATATTTGTTTTTTTGTATTATATACATGATTTTATGTTGGATGTTTATGCGTGTTATATACTTTATTGATGTCTATTATTTAGAAGTAATGTGTTTGCGCTGTAGAGCAAGGGTGATTATTTCTACAGACTTAAATGAAAATAATCAATTAGTCTGCTTAAACTAGGTTTAGTTTAATCAATACCTTTTAATCGATACAATTGAATTATTTAATGCATCGGATGGTTTCAGATGCATTAATAATAGTAAATAACATGACTACTAACATAAAACAATACATACATGAATATATAAACCGCTTTCAGTTATTAATATTCATTTATAACTATTTTCTTACAATTACCGTAACCCTTCATCTCTAAAAACAAGTCTTCGAACATACTAACTAATTGGAGCCTGTTTTGGCCCACATTGATGAAACTTGTCTTGATTGTTCCCAACATGTTTAAACACTGAGAGGTCGGATGACATGTTACTATCTTCAGTCCAGTCACCAGTGTAGTTTGTGTTTCCATTCCAGACAGCAGAACACTCCCCACAGTTGAGTGACACTCTCGAGCTCTGTCATCGACTCACGATACGACTGCTACCGCTGCTGCTTCAAGGTCAGGAGGAGCTGGCCAATCATCTGTTGAAACGTGTCGTCTTCAATCCTTGTCACGTGTAGGTTTCGTGTCACTGGTAGATACTTTTAAAATACTTTTAATCATGTTTATATACGTTACATACATATTGGTTCGTTAAATTGTTGAAATTAAATGTGAATTTTCATTGTTTTTTGCTAATTAAGTATAATGTATTTATATTAGATATAATTTGTATCCGCACGCTAAACGTACATTTACATTTTTCGTGTTTTTTGTTTTTTAGTCGAATTGGGTATTTTATATTTCTATGTATGTTTTTAATTGAATTATGATAGGAATAGGCTATAAGACAGAGTGGCTGCAATTTATAATTTTAACAAAACCAATAGGAATATGCAATTTAGACTTTTCTTATTGAAAATATATTGAAAACTAATGAGCAGTCAGGTTGGTTTTGAATACCTGGTGCTTATTTAGATATGTACTGTAAGGTTGTTTTCAAATATCTGAATTCGACTAAAAGTTTACAATATCTTGGCTCGTGTAATTGGGGTAATTGTTATTTTGTTAAACTTCTGTATAAAATATGGACATTTTTAAGCCTCGTAGGTATTTTTACATTATCTAGTACCTTTTTTATTTTGTACCATATCGGGAGATTGACTCAGTGTGTGTAGAGTCATTTTCGATAAATCCTTAGATATGAAATTACAATTTTTTCTGTCCGAATTTACACACAATGTAGTGGATTTAATAACTGATTGTGTGCTTATTATAAAAACTGCAAAATATCAAATTAATATAGAAAAGTATAGTGAAGTGTTTCCATTGGTCAAACTGTTGAACCCCTTCCTCCAATGACAGGCTGGCGAACACGAGTCCCAGTATGACCGAGATCTCTCTCAACCAATCGGAGGGGCGGGACAGCCCTCCCCTTCCGGCCCTCCTCACCGACCTGCGCACAGAGTTGGGCCCTCTGGCCGCCTGCTATACATCCCTCATGGTTGCCAGGAAACAGACGGGCGGCGGCGTGCTGGAAGACCGCCTAGTGCCGGTGGACTGGATGTATCTACCTCTGGTGGTTCGTTATCAGGCCTCGTTGGAGCCACCATTGTCGATGGAGCAGGAGGAGCCTGAAGAGGTACACAAGAAAGGAACAAACTGGGAGTAGATTGATGTAAAGCTCCTTGAGTGCTCCTTCAATTTCGGACAAATAGAATTTATTTTTTCCAATAATATTGCGTAACATTTTAACGAAACCGGAGTTCACCCTCCTAAATTCAAACAATTCGCAAAATTAAAAAAGTGAATGAAAAATTATTTATTATGTAAAATAATGTAAATTAAATAACAGCTGTTATTAAATGTAGGTTTATATTAAATAAAAATGAACAACAAATTAATCGTTATTGTAACATTCAAAATTGTTTCATTATTTAAAGTTTCGATAAACATGCGTCAATTTTAAATTTATATAATGTCTGGCAGACCGAGTGCCCAAACAACACGTGGTACCGTACCAGTGGTGGTGAGGCTTTTCAGAAGATATTGGGAACAACTAATGAACAATATACTGATTGATACCTGTTATCTCTTCTTGAGCGTATTTTTTATTTTTAATCATCTTTAATTTAGTATTTTTTTAAAATTTAGGACGCTTAAATCCGGTTTTGTCAAAAATTTTAATTCTGAAAATTTTATATACTATTATATTGACCTCATTTTTTTAATTGGTTCCTCGATTTTCAGTTAAAATTCCTGATAAAAGCGAGATAACCCCATTTCAATATGAGCATGGTGTCCACGACCGAGAAAATGATGAACTGACTAGGAAAACCCGTGAAGCAGGTTTTTTCTCAATCATAAACGGGAATCTACCCATTTTAGGAAGTAAAACAGAGAAGTTTATGTTTTATTTTCTCTTATGTTTGATATCGTTTTTCAGCTTTTATTACCCAAATGAATAAACAAAATCTCTTCTGTTGACTATTTAATTTATGTTCTTTCTAGTCCTTTTATTTTTTCTATTTTTTTAACTTATTGTTCGATGAGTAACATAAAATAAATATTGTTTTGTTTACAAATAACTATAAATGGCATATTCATAAATTTTTATTTTTATTTAAAAAAAGCTGGAATTGATCTTCAAATAGCTGGGAAAGACTGAAAATAGTGGTGTGATATTACCGCAGACACCCTGTATAAGTTAGATAAATAAATCTACGTTCTACTATCAAAATATATTATCTAATTTTTTAAATAAACATCGTTAATTTATTTACGACTTGTTGTTTTCCTTTCGACATAAAATATATTTTTAATATGTTGTCTCGGTTTCTTCTTATTGTTTGACGAAGTTTTTACGTTAGCATGATTCGCAATCATTACCGCCTAAATTTCTCGTTGAATAAAGAGCGCTTAAAACGGATGCCTTATCCACTTGGAAGGTAGTAGTCACAGTTCCTGGAATATTCCTTCCAATAGTCAACCATTATAATATTCTAGAGTATTCACCTTCTGTAACAACAACAACCGACAATCCTTTCTTCATACAGCACTAACAAACCTCCTCCTTCCTCCACTTTCCACCATTAGCCACTCCCCACCACTCCCCTCGTTCACTGCCTGCGATGGGTCCACTATCTGGAACGGTGGCGCGCACCCCTTCCACACCTCACACTAGCAACGCGTCTCTCCCGACTGGCAACCAGCTACCTCCTCTCTAGTGATCTATTTCTGGAGCGACCAGTGTCTCAATTTTTGCGCTGTTTATTGGAACTATTCATCCAGCCGACCTGTCTGCACCGATTGGATTTGGAGGAGAAGATCCCCGGAGTTGCTGGATTCTATGACATGTAAGATATCCTAAATGACATGTGAGATATGCGTAAATGACATGTGAGATATGCGTAAATGACATGTGAGATATGCGTAAATGACATGTGAGATATCCTAAATGACATGTGAGATATCCTAAATGACATGTGAGATATGCGTAAATGACATGTGAGATATCCTAAATGACATGTGAGATATGCGTAAATGACATGTGAGGTATGCGTAAATGACATGTGAGATATGCCTAAATTACATGTGAGATATGCCTAAATTACATGTAAGATATGCCTAAATGACATGTGAGATATGCCTAAATGACATGTAATATATCCTAAATGACATGTGAGATATGCCTAAATGACATGTGAGATATTCCTAAATGACATGTGAGATATGCCTAAATGACATGTGAGATATGCCTAAATGACATGTAAGATATCCTAAATGACATGTGAGATATGCCTAAATAACATGTAAGGTATGCCTAAATGACATGTGAGATATGCCTAAATGACATGTAAGATATGCCTATTTGTAAATGACATGTAAGATATGCCTATTTGTAAATGACATGTGAGATATACCTAAATGACATGTGAGATATGCCTAAATGACATGTGAGATATACCTAAATGACATGTGAGATATGCCTAAATAACTAGTATCCACAAGGCTCTATTTTCGGGACTCTTACACCACTAATAACACAAGTAAGCAGATGATACGATTTTAGTGGTTAAATTAACGAGAGACTAAGATCGCATCAACATTTAAACTATTTATTCAGTAATGTACAAGAGGCTAGCCTAGCTGCCAAACTGAAGCTTAAGCCAAGCACATCAAAAATATATATTTTCCCAAAGTAAGGAATTCACCACAATTTTTCCAAAATCGAATCCCCACTCTAATCAAAGAAACCACAATCGAAATTCTCGGTGTTACATTATCCAGTGATCTTAATGAAACAGCATATCGATGACTATGTAATGTTATCACTTTGTAACTAAACGTATGTATGCGTTGCGTATTCTAAAATAAGTTTGCAAACAAAGAGATACTAACAAATATATTATATGATTCAGTTATCAGATTAATTATAGATTAATAGCTGCCCAGTCTTACCTTATAATAAATGTGACTTTTGTCATTTTCAACTAAAATCGCCTTTTTTGCTGCATAATCGTATATTATACTATCATTGACTTCTTTTACTCTAAGCACAGCCATTATGACTGCAAGTAATTAAGTAACCCTGGCTTGCTGAGCTGTCAGTAGGTCGTTTTTGGCTAGTCTTGGTAGAGCAAAACCGAGAAAATGACCATTATTAGCCTGAAAAAGGCGGGAATTCGATTGTTATAATAGCGCGGACACCCTGTGTTTATTGTTATGTATAGATGGATAATTGATACAAATTGTAATACTTTTTGCACAATGATTCAGGGTCATTCCAGCACGAATCAACAAATGGGGTGTGGCACATATTAAAAGAACTTATTAAAATTTTAACCATGGTTGAAATATCCATGGTAATCATGGATATATTTTTTATTTCATTGGCAGCAGCTGAAGTTATCATGCAATATATACTCTATTAAAAGAAATTTGCGCATAATTATTTACACTACTATTTATTTAAATTTTCAGTGTATCAACGGCTGGCTCATGTTTACAACATTCATGATTCTCTTCTTTATGACTATGCTTTGTCTGGGGTAAGTTAGGTCACTGTTTTTGTTTTTATACGTTTTACTAAATTGTATTCGCTTTATTATCGTATTATTCGCTGTCTCTCTCTCTCTCTCATCAACTTCCTCTCCATTTTCATCCGCAGACAAGTGATCCAGGCAATGAACATTTTCGTGGACTATATCACGGTGGCCTTCATCATGTGGAACTTTGGTGTGGTGGGTCTGGTGACAATCTTCTGGAAGGGTTCCCTCTTCGTGCAGCAGTCCTATCTCATCCTGATCAGTGCTCAGATGGCACTCATCTTCCTCAAGTTCCTGCCTCAGTGGACCTGTTGGACGCTGCTGGGCGCTCTCGCCATCTGGGGTGAGGCCTGTCTGCCCGTTTTCGTACAATTCTGTTTTGACGTGTATATTTTACACTGTTGTACATTATTGTATATTGTACACTAGGTCGTTTGCCTTGTTTATGTGTACAGGTTTTCTCCTTTATTTTAGGCAGGTGATCCTGCCTACTATTAGTAAGTGACTGTAGTATAAGGGGTGGTTTGGAGGCCATTCAAAAAATTAAAACCATAATAAGTATCCTTTATTATTATCTATGGCACTAAATATATATGTAGAACAGTAATTACTCAATTTTGTCATAGTAAAAAAACTTTTATTAATTTTGTTAATTACACTATTATGTATATATTGGATGTGACAAAATGTGACAAACTGGCTTAGGTTAATGTGACAAAATGTGACAAACTGGCTGAGGTTAAATGTGACAAAATTTGACAAACTGGCTGAGGTAGCGGACCATCCCTGCTATCGTATATTGTTTTATTTACTCTCTAATTATTATTTAGTCAAACTTTCAAATTCGTTAAAATGTACAATAAAAATTAATGAAGTATTGTAGTTGCCTTTAAAATTACAAATGTGGGAAAAATACAATGTCACGAAGTATTAGTAAATTCTCGCCATGCTTGAAAAATTATTCTATGTGGTTTAAATCTATAAGCACCAAAAGAGGGGGTTCAAATTGATGCACCAGTGTTTGATATTTTACTACTCAAAATCTAGTAAGTTTGTATATACAGTACATATATTATTATAACATTCAGATATCATATTATATGGTCATAGAATATACTAAAGAACTTGATGACGTAATACATTAACTAAACCTAACCATTTTTGAACATTAATTTTTTTCTGTATTATATTTTCTGAGATATGAGGGGTATACCAATTTTTTTCAAATAAATAAGTTTTTGATTGAGCGATGTAATGTATGACCCTGATTTTTTTACTCAGTGACTAAAATACTTTTATCGAACTAAAAAATATCACAAAAATATTATTTCCAATATATAAATATACCAAAGAGCTATTTTAAACCCACCTACTGTTAGGAGCTAAAACTTGCAACATTAATAGAAAAAAATATTTTATTGTAAAATATATACTCATTTAACTTTAGTAATAAAATTTATTTTAAAATATAAACAATTTTATATTATACTCATTGCATTTATACTACTTATAGCTTATTTATATAAGTAGTATAAAAAATATATATCACAGTATTATAGATCTCGTGATCTGGAATCAGATGCAAAAATAATCAAGTCAATTGGTTGCATTGATCAAAAGTTATAGTATATATGGGTCAATATATGGAATATATGGTTATTTTCCTATAGTTTTCATAACCTAGAGTTTATGACGTAATGAGGTCATAAAAATTATACTAATTGATTAATTTTTTTTAATAAATCGACAAGTCTTAGGTATTTTTATACCAAATTTCAGCTTAATCAGATGATAGGAAGTTTGTTTTTCCAGGGGGGATGGTGGTAAATACCTCCTCCCCCTCCACGGAGCAAACCCTACAAAATGTGTCCACGGGCGAAGGTTTAAAAATAGATATTGTTGGGAATGATTCAAAAAAATTCTAACTCACATATTTTTTAATTCTTTTTTTTTCAATTTCTGAATTCATATATGTTTTTAAATTAATGGCAAATTATATTGCATCCGTCTGGAATTGATTTATAAGTTTCTGTTAGCTGTTATCAACATATAGCTTCTTCGTCGGTCTTTACAATGTTTCGTAACAGTATTCATTATAATTATTATTATGTTAGTTATCCATTTTATTAACAAAAATACGACTCCCCGATTATATACATAAACCACTTCAACATTGTTTATGTGTCTTAATATTATACTGAACATCTTAAATGTAAATAATGAAGACAATGTAATCTCTGAAAGCTTTATTTATGAAACGCAATAGTATTTTGATGAATAGCTAATTTAGTTAAATATTTAAAAAAATCATTATTTGTAATTCTTCGAAAGCTTTTAGAAATTAATTCCTATTTATTCACATTTTTTTAGATTATTTAAATTACGGCAAACATATTAGAATTATTGCTAACAATATTGTTAATATTACCTAAATTATATATCTCTTATTTGTGCCCATATAGTAGTCGAAACAATTTATTTTATTTTTGAAATATGTTATTCAATAATTATTCATTTGACATATTGTATAGTTAATCGTGCTCATAATATTAGGAACTAATATAAATTAAAGTATAGAAATGTATTCACTAGATTATCGAAAGCGGGGATATTTCTTTTTATTATTAACTTTTGATATTTGCGTATGACACTATAATCTTAATGTGTGTATCATTTTTTAGGTGTGGCAATTTTTGATCAATCCGATAAGCAACTAATTACTTCTGGCAATTTCTATGGTGCAAATAATGAATGTGCTTTCAGACTGGTTTGCCTATCTAGGAAACGTTATATTGCATCTATAGCTACTGTTTCTTTATCTACAATGATATAATTTTATTTATTTAAAGAAAATGAAATATATAACTAATTTTATTTTAAATATTGTTCAATTTAATTATGTTCATTAATGTTGCTTCTATAGTGAAGGTATGTGTGAAAAGTATATTATATTCTTAACGGACAATGTTTTAAGATGTTAGCACAGTCTATCGATTTATGGTCGAATGTAAAAATATTTTAGTTCGATCCCATTTTAAAATGGTTGGCGGTATTTCAGCTATGACTTGATGTCGACCTTATCTAAAAAGTGTTTTTTTTAATACATATATGCTTGTATGATTTGATGGTTATATCTTTGTTAACAAATCGATATTTCTAATGTGTATAAATATGTTTTTTCTCAAATTTGAACCTAAATTTTAGTTGTACTCTGAATGCATGCGCTTTTTTCGTGTAATAGTTTATTGTCTTATCTGATTAGCTGAATGATAATGTTTAATGTAAAATGAGAATGTTTTGAGAAGATTTATAGTTTCCCTTTTTATTAGCTTAAACTATTTAGAATTCACATGAGGATATCAAATTGGGTTTACCACAGATAGCTGCCATTCACATTACTATAAATTTCAAACTTTTAAATATATTACAAAACTAACTAGTGAGCTTAAATCCTCTTTAGTTACTTTTTAAAATAGTGTTTAATAATATTCAAAATACACCATGATAAGTTATAATATTAAACAATATGATGCTTCTAGTTGTTTTAATATTGTTATATATGCCAAAGACATTAGTATTAAGTATTAAATATTAGTACTAAATATTAATATTAGTACTAAGACTAGTATATATAGGACATGTTAGTTATATGGTGCAGTATATGTATTAAAACAAATCATTTTCATTTTAAACCAAGCAAAAGTGTCCCATGACATTTTGCTTGACAACCTGCTCGTTGAGAATCGTTTGGATAACGTTATAATAAGCATTTCAATGTGAAAAATAGACTCCTGCGGTAAGTCAAACTAATCCAATCGAAATAATTCAATTGAAAAACCCTTACATTCTGAATTTAACGAGCTCTAAAAGGTTATATTTCGAGTTCGCTCTCGCTTGGATTGAAAATACGTTTACAATTTGCTATTATGAATTAATTATTTCAATCAAAATCAAGCGGAAGAGTGTAAACTTGAATTATTATTTGAATATTATTAGGCGTACATTTTTTTTCTATATTACATTTGTCTATGCTTAGATGTTAAAAATAAAATGTTCTGCTTTATAATTTGTTACATGTTTTAAAATTATAAACAGGCCTTTTTAAGCTTGACATTAGCTGGTATGAATAAAAATATAAGTCATGTCTTAATAAGACGGTCTTACAAGACTAAGACACTGATTGTAAGACAGGCTTATAAGACAAAGGCATGTCTTAATGGAAAAAAAATAAAATCCTATATTCCCAAAAGTCCCCGATGCACTTAGTTGTGGAATTGCATAGCAAAAATCAAAGAAAAATCTAAAACATTTCTTACTCAAAATTGATCGTCTTTAGCTACATCTAAGTCTTCAAAATGTGTAAAAAAATCACCTCCAAAGAAAGAGACGAGCTCATCATGGACATCTTCTTGCATTGAAGAAGAAGGGAAGCAAAATGAAATTCTAAAAAAGATTTACAAGGAATTGCAAATATGAAATGAACTGAAAACTGCAAATGCTGATAACCATAATATTGAAAAATATATAATAATATGCATATTATACCATACACCTATGCCTTAAACATTGATATATTTGACATATCAATTGTATGTAATGTTAAATAATTTGTAGGTATAACTTATTTATGAACCTACCTATAATTATAAAAAAATTTAAATAAATTATATTAATTACAATTTTAATGTATATCTGAATACACATTGGAATGGAAATTTGGAATCTTCTTGTTTTTAATATTACTTTGAAATTGTATTATTAAAACTTCATTAAATAAAGATTATTTATATTACAAATGAATAATGTAGAATAAATATTACAACAGAAATATTTTTAAACAAAATTACTAACATCTTCGTACTTATTTTAAAATATCTTTTGTAAGTGCGCTAGTCACCGTCATGCGCCTATGATCGTCAATTTTATACGCATATCAATTAAATGCTAACATAATTAAATTGGTAACTATATAAATAGTATATTTTGTCACAATAAATAGTATATTTTGTCACAATAAATAGTATATTTATTTCTTATAAATAGTATATTTATTTCTTATAAATAGTTTTTTTTATGTTACTATAAATAGTATATTTAGTTACTATAAATAGTACAATATATTTAGTTACTATAAATAGTACAATATATTTAGTTACTCTAAATAGTATATTTAGTTACTCTAAATAGTATATTTAGTTACTCTAAATAGTATATTTAGTT
>JAUZND010002505.1:0-12818 GCA_034780555.1 Coelogynopora nodosa
TCTCTTTTTGGGTTCAATTTGACGCCGGATCTACACATGACAGAACACGCACAGCCCTACTGTGAAGGCAATCTTCTGCTGGAACTGAAATTTTCAAGGGGCCTGGTAAACGCTATAAACTTTATTTTGATGAGGATTTTCGATGGAAAGGTAAAATTGACTTACCACTAAACCGTAATTACAGACTTTAAGACTTACGATAATTACGGGTGATGATTTGACGCAGCTTGTGTTGCAAGACTGTCTTCTCTAATCGTTATTTATTGGTGTTTACTCTGTGAACAAACTTCCCTATATTGTTTTATATGTTATATATGTTTTAAAACTTTAAATTATATTTTTAATTAAAATTCATTATTTATACGGACCATCCGTAAAGTATGTACGCAGTCATTATACTGATGGTAGGAAATTGAGTTTTTCAGGGAGTAAAATCCCCCCCCCCCCTGCACGTAGCGAACCCTACAAAGTATGTCCACGTACGAAGAGTTAAAAGACTAAAAATTAACAAGTCCGAACTTGGATTTAGATTATAAGTTCAACATATGTATAAATAAATACTTAAACAGATTCGTATATTAGGATAGTAAAAAAAAAAAAAGAATTTATCTGACATAATTATTGTTTTTTGTCTATTTGACGGTTATTCGACATCATCATCAACTTTCTCCTTCTCCGTTGATAAGTCCGATTCCGGTTTGATTTGAAATAAAGGTGCCACTGGTTTTGCCTCGTATCGTATTTGATAAATTTTAAAGAGCACGCTATATTTGAAATCCTTGTTGCCGTGGTCACCGCAGAACAGGTTTGTGGCCCGAATCACGAGCTGGTAAAACTTTTATCAGAACTGAAATGGCGCTGTAATCTTTAACCGCCAGTCTAAAGCTTCAAATTTCAATTTTAACCAGGCCGTCTGTCGTTCTTCGGTTTAAGTGGATTTCACTTTTACACTACTGCTGTTGGTGAAAAGTGTCAGTCCTTCAACCTTGGATTTGAAAAATTGTATCGCCTCGAAAAGCCTTATCAGCCTTTTCAATAGATAGAACGCCATGATCCCGAGTGTAGACACTAAATTTTTTCTCCAAAATGCCAAATCTGATAAACATTTGACTGGTTCCGCAATGTCCGTATCTTATTATTTTTTTTGCGACCGATAGCTCCTTTCCTAGAGAGTCCCGTAGAAAATGAATTAGCGTTTCCAGTTTGAACATGTTTCAAACTGTTTTTTTACGTCAGCAGCATTTACGACAATTTTAGACATCTCGAGAGTAAAGTTATAAAATAAAATGTTAATTCCGTAGAGAGAGAGATTGTAAATACGACCGTTCGCTTTGAGAGCAGTTAGCAAAATTAATTTTAGCTGCAAAAAGATTACCTATTTTATACTTTTTCTGAAAAGAAAAAGGGGGGTCAACGGTCAATTGGTGAGCCAGAATCGACCCTTCCTATACTACTATTGCTATATAATACCGTGAAAATTATATTTATATTGATTTAACGTTATTAAATTACTATGAACTGTAAATTTTACATAATTGGAGGGTCAGTTTGTATTTGTTGTATTTTGTGAAAACAAGTTGTAGCTCTTTAACTGTTCAGGAAACTTTCCTGTTTAATTTACTGTCAATTGTGAATATTCTTGTATAATTATTATAGTTTTTATGCAAAAACGCAGGTTCACTTGTTTTAAATAGGTGCCATACAAAGTCTGCATATTCTCATCGTGCTATACATTGTATATTGTTGATTTTGTACAAAATATGACTATACGAAGTAGTTACATATAAATATTGTGTGTTAAAAATGAGATATCAAATAAATAATGTCATCTGTTATTAAAAATTCTTTTATTTATAGTATTGTCTGATAGAAAATTTCAGTGAATTCCGTTCAGTATCTGTGAACCAACAATTTGGGAGTATTTATAACTTACACAGGGGCGCATCCAGGATTTTTTAAGGGAGGAGGGCGCATTTGTGTGACTAGGGCTCAGTAGCGCATTGTGTTTCTATGTTGCGCCCTCTATGTTTCGAAAGCTTTTATTTAGCGTAAAAGTGCCCCTTCGGATTGAGAAGGCCCTTGTTTACTGTTTACCGAGACAATCTGGGTAATGTACTTTATAAATACCAAGTGGGATTTTTTCGATATTCTAAGTTTATTGTAGAAACCCTCAATTATACAATATCAGTAAAATATTTCACTAGAGTCCTAATCTTGAACAAATGGCGCGGTAGCAACACCTGCTCCCTTGTGTGCGCACCTGCTCTTCATCACTGTCCCACTGTTAATCCCTTTTGTCTGTCAGAGGCGCCTTGGTCTGCTTTCGAATCACTGAGGGACGTCACTTGGGCTGTTACAAACCGGCTCGTCTCCTAAGCACCACAAGCAGTACTCCGGAGTCGAACAACAGCAGTGGACAACGTCTCTTCTCATTGGTTGTCCTCGATGGTGACCTTGTCAATGATGATATCACAGTGACAACGCAGGGTGTTGGTGCTGCTGCATTCGCCTGTAAACAGGCCCCGCGCCCACTAATTCGTATGTTGTGTGCGCCATGGAGGGAGGAGTTGGAGGAGGTCAGTAAACTGGATAACATGTTTATTATTTTTGTTGGCTAGGCATCTGTGTTTAATATATTTATTATAATATTTTATAGATATTGAATATTATTTAATATATAATTATTTTTAATTTATATTGAATAAAGTTTGTAAAATAAATATTTATTTCGAACACTACAGTTAATTTGTCATATATTATTTGATAAAATATCTATAAAGCTCTTACCTGTCTTAACTACATTGTAATTTATAATTGGAACTGCTTACTGAGCATATTTAAATATCTTATTATTTTATTGTATAAATAATAAACTAATTTATTTAATATAATTTAGGAAATGACATGTACATAACAAGTTTGGTCAAATAAGCGGTGTTATACCTTTATTTATATATTAGTGTAATGATGTACAAACATAAGACTTTGCATTATATCGATTTTTTTAAATATCATTAAGCTATGCTGTGTTAGTTGTATGCACGATTATAACAGTTGTTCTATTTATTCTTAAAATACTATCAATAGATTAATAAGAAGTAAAATCAAACGAAATTTTCAAGACAGTTATGTAAATTTTACTAACGTGCCAAAAAGAAAACGTAACATTTTCTGATAGCGACTCTGCTGTGAACAATGCTCTTAGAATACTCCAGCTTCGTCTTCGTCTACTATTTAAACAAAAAGGTCCACATCTTGAAACTGCTTTATTATTAAAAGAAGATTTCGACTCAGAACAGGAAGATTGAAGAAACCTACAACCAAATGACAGAAGCCATTCTAACTGCTTACTACAAGATCGTGTGACCAGATAATCCAGAGATTATTAAAGCAATAAGTTTCTTTGCTTCATCACCGTCATGGCCATCTGGTGATGATGATGAACTTTTAGACAAGTGTGAAAATTATTACTATCATAGCCATGTGTTTTGCATTATTTGGAGAAATAGTGTTATAAACATAGTTATGCAATTGCTGAACTCCCTCTAATCGTTCTCATATCCAAAGACATTAAAAAGGAAAATTGAATTATGCTCCGAGTCCAAAAACTTCATGGAGAAACTATCAAACATGGATGGAACAAAAACTAATGCTCCCAGTGTCGCTATGATAATTCGACTGGTGTTAGCCTGCGATCAGCTTCGTATTTACATTGATGGCGATAATGTGGGCAAATTTAATGAGTAGCCTTATGGGATACTAAATACATTTCCATATACGGACCGCGCAGAAAAGGGAACCGGAGAATTTTTATTCATCAACCTACTTTATTTATCAACCTGTATAATTTTTAAAAGTAAGGACATTTGAAAAAATGTATAGCCTACGAATTTTTACATTTTAAAGATACGGACTCCTCTTTTTCATAGTTGGGCCATCCCATCTCCTTAAATAATGCGTTATTCCTTATTAAAAAGACACAAAACAAAAACTTCTTCAGATACATTTTATTATATGCGTTATATAATATATTAATATGCGTTATTCCTTGTTTATGATATGTTTTCAAAGTTTAGCTTGATTTTAATTTTTTCATTGTGTGCCTTTGTTCATTGAAAATTTTAAAATACTTAAATTGTACAGAATATTGTACAGTCTTTGTTATCGTGTATCTAATTTGTTAGGCGTTGGCTGCGCAAAGAAATCGAAGTCGACACCAGCACGAGCTGATGGAGTCCAGCGTATCACGTGTTTCTCTCAGTCAGGAGGATAATTTGATGTCCGGAACTGAGCGAGGAGGAAGTGAGTAAAATCTATTTTTAGAAGAATGACTCATTGTGCTTGTCATAGTTATTGTTCGGTTACTGATTCAACTTTGGTTGTTGACATTTTTGGCTTAAACTTTTTAGTTTTGTTTAAGTATTAGAATAGATTTTTTTTTGAGAAAAAATAACCAAAATCATGATATTATTATCAGTTAAAGTTACAGACAAAAACTTCTAAAACAACAATAAATATGAGATAATAGGTAGTCTGAATTGCAAGAAAACACAAGACGATCCTAAAGCAATGCAAATATATAGAAGAATACTGTTTTTATAGTAGGATGAGCGGCGGGCACTTGGATCAAGGTGTGACGTTGTCTAATCTTCATTCCGAGAGGAGGTAAACTGTGAGAATCTAGGAGAGTCCACAACTGCTTTTGGCCCACGATTCGTTTAAAAAAGTTAAACGATTGGTTAGTAGTTCTTTGTTCAGACATTAAAAAAGTTATATTTGCGTTGAGCGACGGAATAGCTAAGGTGGGACGATACCATTTTTAAGGCCTTATGTAGAATATTTTATAATGACGAGCTTGGGTGATGTCGGAGTGCAATACTGGAGTCCTATATTAATTAATAGAACGAATGTAAATGTCGACAATTTTGTTGAAGAATTCACTGATTTTTTTTAACATGCTAAGGAAGTACATTAATTTAGAAAAAAATTACGATTGAATCTATGCGGTCTGACCACGTCAAGGATTCATTGAATGATGATTAGCAATATTTTTGTAATTATATGTAATGATACTTGATTGATCAAGTAATGTTATAATGTAATTATTGATTTGAATATTTAGCCACTCTTATGCTGAATCGAAAAGGAAATATATATAAGTATATATTTTTAAAATTTAATTTTACGTTATTGTTTTAGGTCATAATGAAATTACATTAGCTTTTTGTTGCATTATAGAGTTTTTTTTGGTGATTTCATAATTTAAACAAAATATCAATCATATGTACGTATAAGGTTGTTAATCATGATAAGGAACCCCAGTAGACTGATATTTTCCCGAGGGACACCTGCACGAGATGAAGTTGTTACTTAGTCTGTGATATTCTGGTACTTTTGGCGATAAATGTTTGCCGTCCATAGCGTGAGATAGGTCTGTATGCCAAAGTCGGAAATTATTTTAATGAAGACAGTGTTACGGATGTCTTTTTTTATGTCCGGTTTTTTTGTATCGATTTTTAGAAAATGTGTTTTAAGTGAAGTGAAGTGTTAGAGAAGTGAAAAAACTTTTTTTCAGAGTGAAAAAACTATTCACATTTTTTCGCGCTACGCGCATATTTTATTATTTAGCTGTCTATAGATTTAATATGGTCCTATTTCATTATGAATATATAGCTACATTTATATAATATTTCATGTGTTTATTTGTATTTCTTTAACCTGCTTATTTGAAATGCGTTAGATTTAACAGTTGGTATAATTTTCAATTATTACGTTTTGTAATGACGTATATACAAAATAATATATACAAAACGGATACTTTGGAACATGTAAATTAAAATTATTTTAATTTACATGTTCCAAAGTATTCAGCTTAATTTCGTTAACATTTTCTGGGGCGATGCCCCCTAACCCCCTACCATGGACTCTGCCCCTGGACCCCAGACCCCCATTTACCACCTCTAGCCTTCGGCGCTCGGTGCCATTTCCCGTCAGGATTTTTTAAATAAAGAGTGGCAACACTCTAAAGATAATAATGTCAATCCTCTATCGCATTCTTTGCTAAAATTTATTAATTTGGCGCGGGCCTCGTGTGTATCATTGTTAAGTTAATACATCAGTTTTTGATTTGTATGTACGTTGTAGGGTTTATTGAACTTCTTTTTTGCACCATAATGTGGTAATCAATTCTCGATTCTTGTTGGTATGGTGGTCTTAGCTAGGGTAATTTGGCCAAATTTGTTCCATAATTTCGGCTGATAGGATAGAAGTGACTCGGAGCGCCAGGTTGTGGGACAATTCGCTTAGGCATCTAATTAGGTAGTCTGTCGGAGCCAGGAGTTTTATGGGAATGTTTTCTTGCTTAAAACAGTTAACTTTGTTGAATTGGAATGGTGTCGTCATAACTACGGTCTATTGTGGTGTTTGTTGCAGAGGCGGTAGATCAACAGCAGCGATTAATTTCATTGACAAAAGATTGCTTGTTACCTTGGCCAGATATAATTCAATAATTAATTGAGCTAGATGGTTGCTTTTATAGAGACCAAGTTGTGTTTTCATGTTTGACCACTATTTGACTTATTGAATGTTCTTTATATTGGACATAAAAATAGTCATAGAATTTAGCATTTAGTTGTTCATAATTTATGAAATTTTTAATTAAACTAAATATAATTAATTATAAATATATAGTTATTAAATATATAATTAATTATATAACCTATTTAAATCATTTGTCATTTTACGTTCAATAGAAAAATTACTCTTCACCGTGAAATATAATATATTATTAATTACCACGAGAAACTTATATTTTTATACAGTATTTAAGTATTTTAAAAGTAAACAATTAAAAGTTACGTTTTTACAATTGTCTCGTAACAGGTTTAAATATTCATATATTTTATATAATATTTGTTTATTATACAACAACTTTTCTATTTATGTATTTTAAACATAGTTCGAACATATAACAATTATTTCACTATAAATATTGGTTTACTTTATTTAATTATTATTGTAAGAAATTAATGTAATAGATGGAACAATGATAAATTAATATTTATTGTACATTTTTGAAATATATGTTCATATGATTGATGTTGTTTTTAGAGCAAGTGCACCGTTGATATTGGTTCGTTTTCTTGTTTCAGAAGCAAAGTGAGTTTTATAAAAGTATATAAAAAACGAGTATTGCTTTCATTTTCTATCCAATGAAAGTGGATACGTTCTCAAATTTACTGAAGTAGGCTATACTTTTAAAATTCATATGGCATGCAATTATTGCATCAAAAACAAAGCTAAATCATACTTTTATCGATTGCTTCCTTTTTCAGTTATCGAACTCGCTAATACTCGTAAAACTGCTGCGTAATTATAACAGCATACATAAGACATGTACTAGTTTTATGCAATTTATATATCCCCTAATATGATTTTATATAGGCCCATAGATTTTTTATTTAAGTTTCAAAGATAGTGATATTTGAATAAATAATATTTTTTATTTAGAATATAACACAAAATAAATATGTGTTTAATGATTAATTCAACCTGTCTTTAAATATTATTGATAGTAGATAGAAACTTACGCTTGCTTTTATTTTTAGACAGTCATCATCTCTATGACAACAATGATCATACTGGGGGACTATGCAGCGAATCCACATCGGACCACGTGAAGGCGCCACTGTTATCGGTTGGTGATGGCGGTGTGATTGCTATTGGCAACGAAGAGGAGGGAGACGCGGAGGATGGTCAGAGTTGCTGCATCACCGTGGAGGGGAGTTGTCATGAGGATGCCTTTGACATGACTGGAGTGAGTTGATTATCAGAGTATTTAGCCTCTGTTGGTATACAATGTGGCTCTAGTAATTCAATAAATAATTCACAAATTATACTGTTCAATGAAAATGTTCTCTTTATTTCGGAAAATTTTTGCCTGCGTCTATTTTATAATTCTATGACCATATATTCTGCATTACTTTTAGCATTTAATGAAACATATTATTGTCGAAATTGCATGGACTCTTCTGCAATATTCAACCTGCAATAACTACTTGTTATATATTTAATGTTGTCTATAGTATTCAGACTACCCATATTTTATACAAATTTAATGTATAACGCACAAATGTTTACTTAAAATAATATAATTTGGCCGAAATATATTTTTTAATCCTGAAATTTGAACTATATCCTTACAAAAGTGCTAACTTTCATTTTACTTATAAGTATATAACTTATAAAATAAATTAAAACTAATGAAATTCAATTTTAGTAAAACCATATTTTACTTTTAATAATTATATATTAAATGTTATTTGTTCAGATCAATCAATAGCTCCATGGAAATGGAATTTAATTTAGCTCAACAATCAAAATATACCCTGTATTGAAAATAATGTATCACCGTAATGTTATTTGTAAATTGTTTTAATTATTGATTATTATTACAGCTTGGCCATGGCATGACAGAGCCTCTACTATCGGATTATTGTCATGACAGCCAAGAAGACAATATCCACCAATTAGAGAGCGATGATGGAGGCGAGATAGAGGAGGAAACCGCTCAGGACCTCTCAAGAGGAGGGCACTGCTTCGACCTTCCCGGTGGATGTTCCTCCTCCACAGCTAATCGGCAACAAGTGATGACGTCATCGCATGATATCGGTGGATCGATGTTGCATCATCACCATCAACATCAGCATCATCATCCGAGTCAACACCCGAATCAGCGCTTCAAAAAGGTGAGTCCAGTTACTATATTCCGGGAGTAGTAGGAGATGAATGGATTTTGATGCTGTTTAGTTATAAGAACATCCCTTCCTAACTATTAAGAAATTAATAATTTTTTTACTTTTACCTAATTTTATCAATTTGACATTTTCAAATTTTTAGAATTTGTGATAATTGTATGATAAAACATTTTATATTTGAATAGAAAACTTAATAATGAATATATTTATTTTTCAGGGATTTCTAATATTAACGATAATAATAATTAAAAAATTCGAAGACTTCAATATTTTTTTCTGAGTCCAAACAGTGCCCCGCCTCAAATTTAAAGTTTTATGATCATTACAGTAAATGTAATAACATCAAAATTCAGTTTGGGTTAGCTGGACTAATTTGAATGTAAACGATAAAATTATTTTAAATAAACAGAAAATCACCCTAATTGACATATTCAAACAGCAATTTTGTAATCACTCTGTTACAATTCAATTTTCTCATTATTTAATTGGCCTTTGCTACAAGCCGATCAATATCGTTAATTTATATATATTTTTCTGTTTACTAGTTGATTTCAGTTAAATAGCTTTTGTTAAATAGCTTGTAATCAATGGCAGTTAACGGATATTTTACGTCAAACCTGCAGTGTTAAATAGGGGTTTAATTCATTCGGTTTTCTTATATTACGCTTATATTTTATTATAAAGTTTGTTATAGGCCTTATAGTATATTTTATAAAATAATTGTTATGCTGCTTATGTAATGTTTAAATGATCGGTCCGATTACCGTTACTCAACGACAGCTAGTTAAAGCTAAGTAATGTTTGTCTCTCATTACTTTTCGATAGAATAAAATACCTAGTCTTAATCCAAATAAACCCGTATTTTAAAATGACTTAATGTTCCTTATATCGGTCGTCTTTCTTTCACTCTCTGCCAGGGCGACGTGTTGAAGACGCCGAATGGGATCCGAAAGAAGTTTAACGGGAAACAGTGGCGACGCCTCTGTAGCAAGGAAGGTTGTACCAAGGAGTCGCAGAGACGGGGCTACTGTTCCCGACATCTGTCCATGAAGGTCAGTTAAGTAGTCGCTCTTGTGTTGAAAGTGTTAGTCTCATGTTGGAGGTTACATTGATGTGGAAGTTAAATATTTTGTCACAAATTTTTTATCAATTCAACCTGTCCTCAGCAAATTCAAACAACCAAACTTATTGTTATTTTCAATAAGTGGCATCATTTTAAATTATGACATCACACTGAAAAGGACAGCGAACAATTCTTTATTACTAATTATTACTTGACGGGTTCCTAGTTGTTAGGGAAGTCGGGGAAATCAGAAGGTGGCAGGGAATTTCAGGGAAAGGTCGGAAATGTTGAGCAAGTCTATATATTTTTTTAATGTTCTATTTTTATTTGACTGTCACTTTGTCATGGTTAGAACTATGTATATTATTAACACGAGTTTTTTGTCACACTCTGTCATGGTTTTCAAAATTCTCATTCATTTAAAATGTATTTTTTACATACCAGCCTCTATTGTATATTGATGCATATAATATGAGTTAATTATAGGTTAAAAGGTTAAAAAAGTTTATAAATCTTAAATTGTCAGGGAAATTATTCCTGACAAATACTACTGCTTGAGAATCTGCACAATAAAAATAGCTACAAATTTGG
The DNA here is from genome assembly GCA_034780555.1 of Coelogynopora nodosa. NCBI lineage: Eukaryota > Metazoa > Platyhelminthes > Proseriata > Coelogynoporidae > Coelogynopora > Coelogynopora nodosa. The sequence goes on from JAUZND010002505.1 coordinate 10,411, forward strand.
TAGTTGGAATTTATTAAAGTGATTCATGAGTTGATGGTTTATTTTGCAGTTGGTGAGGATTGGTGTTATTAGGTTGTGGCTATAATTATTGGTTCTGTTATATTGTCGACTGGTTGGTAAACCCAAGATCTCCATTGTTAATAACAATTAACGGATGGAATTAGAGTAATAACTTATAAGTAATTTTTACAATATAAAAATATATATACATTGTCATAAACTAAAATCTTTGAATAACTCTAGGATAACATTTATTTATCATTAAGTAGTACTTTACTAATATGTTAGCAGAACATATATGAATAGTCTTAATAATATACAGTACATTATTTGCGTAAACGTATTGTTACGTACTTAAAGAAATTATAAAATGTTTTCTATATATTATGCATAATATTTTATGCCATAGTTTTTTCACCATCAACTACTAAAATAACAAATTATTCCTTGTCTGATATCTCGTCAAATAAAATCTGTGTAAATAACAGCTCATTCTAATTATAACTTTGATTGTGAAATTCAAAGAGTACATATTCTGTCGCTCAAATGTATCAAATAAAATACAAGTTTCACTTTAGATAAAGCCTAGTTATTTTGGGCTAAAAAGGGTTAAATAATGTATCGATTGTGCTCCTCATAAGTTGTAACTAATTATCGATTCCGCCACTTATAAATAGTAACTAACGTATCTATTCTGCTACCCATAAATAGTAACTAAAGTATCGATTCTGCCACCCATAAATAGTAACTAAAGTATCGATTCTACCACCCACAAATATTAACTAAATTATCTATTCTGCCACCCATAAATAGTAATTAAATAATCGATTCTGCCACCCACAAGCAGTAACTAAAGTATGGATTCGGGCACCCACAAGTAGTAACTAAATTATCGATTCTGCCACTCATAAATAGGAACTAAATTATTAATTCTGCCACCCATAAATAGTAATTAAATAATTGATTCTGCCACCCACAAGTAGTAACTAAAATATCGATTCGGGCACCAACAAGTAGTAGCTAACATATTGATTTGGCACCCACAAATAGTAATTAAATTATCCATTCTGCCACCCACAAGTAGTATTTAAAGTATCAATTCGGGCACCCACAAGTAGTAACTAAAGTATCGATTCGTGCACCCACAAGTAGTAACTAAATTATCTATAATCGATAGGGCAAAGAACTACGCGCAATCAACTATGCAGCAGCTGCAGCAGCCGGGCTATCGGCGGTGGCGAGGGGAATGCCTCAGAGCCACAGAGGGCCGGGTGGACCGGTGTCCCAGAGTGCCGCCTCTCATGCGCTATATCACGCCGCAGCATTGGCTGCTGTGGCGGGCCGTTCCGCACCTGGAGGAGGGCATCCGAGGGGAGGTCGTCTCGCTGAGGGAGGGGAACCATTGCTGGGACACTTTGGTGAGTGACTGGGGCGGTAGTGCCCAGGTTTTGACAGTCTCCAAATTTATTAATACTTCTTATTGATTTAATTCTTATTTTGTGTATTTAAAAAATGGTATTTACATTTATTTTATTGAAATAATTCTGGAAAATGTATCAAAATATTTATTTTTTACTCAGTCATCACAGTCGTTATTCTACCTAAATTAACTTTGATTGAAAATAACGTTGTACATTCGCTGCTTGATATGTTATGTTTCTGTTATCATTAACAAAGTATACAATTCTTATAATTAAAAAAAGATGTACACATTTATCTGTTAATATATTTTATTCATTGTATTTTACCTGTGAACGCATGCTTAAGTGACGCATTCTCTACGCGGTTATACATGAATTGAAAAATTGAGAAATTTACGGTTTTCGTTTATTTTTGTCATAATAAATTTAGCTTGTAGTAATCGTTTAAGTATTATGAGTATTCGGAAAATATATACGTTTTGATTGTACTACTTTTCACTAATGAACTAAATATGCACAATAATAAAAATTATATTTTACTGCAATTTGTTGGAAGCCGCTGTCTATTAGTGGTGTGTAATGTAAGCTCTATTGTCCATTGTGCAGGTCCCACAGCCCACTCGGCAGGTAACTTCCTCTCCTGGCCGGCACATCGTCTGTTCCCTCCTTCAGTTGGTGGGGGTGGTGGAGGAATGGAGTCAGCCCCCAGTCCATCCTCTCTTCTACCCCTCTTGCCCAGTCCTGAGGATAGTCTGGATGGAGATCGGGCACCACATGGCAGCGACAATGAAGAGGGTCCTACTGGCGATGATAAAAAAAAATGTGAGAAGATGTTGATAAGCATGGACATTTCTTAGAATTGTACTGTACTTTCACCACAGTAGTTGTTGTTGAAAGCCGCGTTTTTGTCGCGATAGCCGCTGAACCTCCTTGAGAAGGGCGGCCAACTGCGTCGGTTTGCTCAGGGCCGTCGCGAGATCCGGGTTA
>JAUZND010002506.1:0-12817 GCA_034780555.1 Coelogynopora nodosa
TCTATTGGCCGCCAGATAGTTGACTGTTGGTATTCTATTGGCCGCCAGATAGTTGACTGTTGGTATTCTATTGGCCGTTAGATACTTGAATGTTGATATTCTATTGGCCGTTAGATGGTTGACTGTTGGTATTCTATTGGCCGTTAGACACTTGACTGTTGGTATTCTATTGGCCACTAGATAGTTGACTGTTGGTATTCTATTGGCCTTTAGATACTTGACTGTTAGTATTCTATTGGCCGTTAGACACTTGACTGTTGGTATTCTATTGGCCGCCAGATAGTTGACTGTTATCAACCAATATGGAAACAGTAACATTTCACATTCGTGTAAAAAAACTCCGGTTCTCAATTTCTTCATTTATCAAAAGGCGAGTCCAATGTCGGCCAGAAATTATGATTCTTGCTAATGTCATTGATTCTAATTCTAATTACAGAGATCCACTTCACAAAAGGATGTAGTTCTCTATTGACTGTCACACACTGTTAATTTTTATCACTTAAAATGATATTGATCATGGAATCAAAGTTCTTGTTTGTGCATCCTGAGCATGTGGTAGCTGTCTTAGGTTCTTGTAATAACTATATGTAAGAAAATTACTTTTACGTTGTTTTTTCTTGGTTTCAACAGGATTATATTCTGCAGATTTTTTGAGTCTATTAAAATTTTCTAAAATTTACATGTTAACTTGCCTCTCTCAAGCATTTTATCATTCAATTTTTTTTTTTCAAAATCGGGAAAAACTTGGAAAGGGCTTAATCCATGGGCAAAACATGAAAAAACCGGAAATTTAGCGATTTTTAATTTAAAAAAACGGAAATTTGGTGAATTCGAGGAAAGCACTGGAAATTTAAGCTTTTGTACATAATAAAAATTGGGAATTGTTCTTGATATTTCTGTTGTGTGTGTTTTTTAAATTATATGCCGGCACTTGCCCAGTCTTTTAATACCTTATAATAAATGTGACTTTTGTCATTTTCAACTAACATCGCTTTTTTGCTGCATAATCGTGTATTATATTATTATTGACTTCTTTTACGCTATGCACAGCCATTATGACGTCAGGGAATTAAGCAACCCTGGCTTTGCTCAGCTGTTATTACGTAGTTTTTTACCAGTCTTCATAGAGAATAACCGGGAAAATGATAATTATTAGCCTGGATAAACCGGGAATTCGATTGCGAACTTACCAAAATAAATGTATTCATGTTTTCAGTTACATATATTTGCATGCAAGTCTTAGTTTGTATTTAAAATATATACTATGCCTTGACTCAATGGTGACCTTGACGGGGTACTTCCATTTCAGACAACCTACAGTGTCGATCTGGACATGTCTTCTGAGGAAGAAGGGGATGACGAGGAAGCGGATGATGATGATGATGATGTAGAACAAAGCGGGGATTCAGAGTCGGACGATGAAGAAAATACGTGATTCTCTTGACTGGGTATTGATTTTGGACATTTTTACTGTTTTGCCTTCTTTATATCCTGTGTAAATAGAATTAAATGTATATTTTGTAAACAATACTAATGACATATTCTGTTTTTTTTTTTTTTGGGTTAATAGTCGATGCAATATTTGTAATTTAATTAACAATAGCACTATCTACTCAGATTATCATTGGTACTGACTAAAGGAACGTCTTATTTTTAAACTAAATATATGAGCAGCAATACTGGAAGAGTTTGTATATATTATTATATGGTTTATGAATTCGGCGTAAGTTGACTTTTTTGTACCCAAGGCAAGGTGAATTTGCTCTCCATTGTTTGTGACAGCTAGAGTAGTATTTCCACTTCTTTTGTCAATCAAATTACATCTAAATAAGCAAAAATTAATAGTGCTCAAAGAGAAAGATGTTATTTTGATATTTTAACTATAGATGCTTCTTATTTTGAGACATGTAATACTTGTTTGCTATTGATGAGAATATGTCATGATTGAAGAAATTATTTTCCCAGTGATAAACGTGTTTTTCTTTCCTTTGATAAATTGTCAGTAAATTTTTAATTTAGTTAAAATTTTATAAATTTTTCTGGTCTTCCTTGTTCTAAACAAATGAAATTTATCTTTTGACCACCGTTGTTGTTTGTAATGGAAATAGTGTTCGTATTATGAGTATATATTTAATAATTGAACTTGAAGTAGAATTTACTATGACGCTACTGAAAATGTTGTGATTTAATTTTACAATACTATTCCATTACCAGAAGTTATAATTTTAAAGGCATTTTATACCACTCCGAACTAAGCACTTTTGAGTTGCTGTGGATATTTTTTCACTTAAATTTGTAAACCATGTTTTAAATCCAGTGAATATTTTATGGAAATATCATTGTTAGATTTTTAATTTTAGATGATTCAAAAGCTTAAAGTGCATTTACATAAAACAAAAAGTTGTGATTTCTGGAATTTCTTTTTGTTGTTGGTCTCCTTTTTGGTTGGTTTTCTTGTGTTTTTCTAAGAAGTTATTTCCAGTTTTATTATTTCCTTTCCTTTGCCCTTTGTGGATCTTTTTTGTCGATTTTCTTTGTTATATAGTTGCCCTATCTTTTAATTTATATTTTATTAATTATGATTTATCTCTTTACTTTCAATCTGGTGAGCTGATTTTGCCTCCTGGTTCCAATCAATACTATTGGCATTATTTTAATATTAAGAATTAATAAACATTTTATTTTTAAATGCTGATATCATTTTTAAATTTGTTCGGTATTCACTTATCTTAGAAGATGAGTGAATAACCTCTGATGATATCAATCATGATTATGAATAATAAAATAATTAAAACAAAATATTTAGTTTATCTGGAGAAAGTATGACTTTTTTCGTTGATAAAAAAATAAGTATTGGTATTAATTTAATGTGACATCACATTAGCTAGATAAATTGGTTATAAGTCAGTCGAATTCGTTTTCGTAATTCTGTATTTTATATTATAATATTTACTTCTAGCGATATTTAAAAGTTTTACAGCTTTTTTTTAAAACGTATGAATTTAGAGCTTCTCAAATATTTTTGTTGTACTTTTCAAACAATCTATATAGTAATTGTATTGAAAATCAGGTCACAAACGTTTTCATAGAATGAATTTTCTTTCATTAATATTTTTATTGAGTGGTTTTGTTTTATTGCAATTATTTATATAATATATCTGAGCAGATATTTTAACATAGGCGTGTTGTCCAAAGTTCAGTTTCTTGGAAGGGATAATAGATGTTAAAAAAACATATTAATAAAATATTTTTATATGTTTGGCAATATATTTGCAGTTTTAGGTTACATAATTAAAATTTAAAAAATTAATTAAATTATTTAGTTATTATTTATTTGATTTTATATATTATATTGTTTTTTGACATTGCCTATTTCCTTATCTTAGATCGACACTATTTTACGCGTTTTTCGGTGTTGTCGACTGTTGCGTTTTTGCCGTATATATATTCTGAATATACTACTATATCACAACAGCTAAAATGGTTAAAAACAAAGCTATGTTCATAAAAGGCAGCGTCAACAAAGCTACGCATAGCATGAACCCAGGTAGATATATAAAAATAATGTAAATAACATATTTTAAGCATTTATTCCTATACATACGGTTGTAGGACAATTCGGCCCAAGACAAGAGTCAGGACAACTTAACTTGACCCAAATTGTGGGCTTTATGAGAAACACCATCACCTGATCCTATATGATATCTGCATATTATTGTGAATAATAATAAATATAAAAAATAACAAGATCACAATTTTAAATATGAAATTTGGTTATTTAAATATAATTTTATTTTTACTTCTGGATCAAGTTGTCCTTTTGGGCTGAGCTGTCCTCAGCCGAGTTGTCCTGTTACCCCATGTACATATCACAATGTCCATATTTCACATTATTATTTAGATATTAACTTATATTTAAACTTATACACTCACTAAAATTACATAGCCACAAACACTTAAAAATTATTTTTTTCTTCAATTTTCTAACTCCCCCATATTATAAAAACTAGATCTGCCCCCTGTATATAGGTTTTTATTCTATGGCATTGTCACACCCAAGATTTTAGTTATTTTATATCTAGGGGTTAGCTATATTACTATTAGTATTAGTAATACTATAGCCAATACAGTGTTACTGCAGGCTGCTGGCTGCATAACATTATAAAAGGTTATAGGAAAGAACCAATGCCAATTCCATTAAAACTGATGCCAATGCCAACTTGATTCCAATTCCAAAAAAACTAATGCCTATGCCAAGTACCTGAAATATAACTTGATGCTGATTCTGAATACTCCAATGCTAATTCTATAAACATAAATGCTGATGCCAAGTACCTGAAATAAAACCTGATACCGATTCTGATGCCAATATATATATATTTAATTTATTTTACATATTTGTTATACTTTCGACTGCCATCAAAATAACCATATTTTTATAATTCTGGCAAACAGAATTACTTACCAAAATTTATATATACATTGAGATTTATATATTAATAGTAATAATTAAATTAAACCAGATGGCAAACAGAATTGCATACCGGAAATAAATAAGGTATACTTATACATTAATACTCAATGAAAATTTAATACAAATAATATTTTTACACTATAAAAGATTACATTTCTAAGTAAATTATTTTACATAGTTATTATTCTTTTGGCAGTCATCAAAATAAATCCAATCTTATAATTATGATAAATGGAATTACCTACTGGAAATACTTATAGTATACTTACACATTAATACTCAATAAAAGTGTAACACAAATATTATAATTATATTATAACAAATTAGGTTTTTAAAGTAAATTATTTTATGTAGTTGTCATACATCCTGCAGTTCTTAAAATAACTACAATTTTATAATTCTGGGAAATGGAATTACTGGAAATACTTATAGTATGAGGAATATATGGTTAGTCCTTAACAGCATTTTTAATCAAAATAAGAGAAAACACACAAGCCAATGCTGTATTAATTTATTAAAATCTTAAATTTTCATGGTGCAACCACATAATCATAAGACAAGAATGAGTTACACAGTAACAAGGATTGCAATATAATGGGAACAGATGTTTAAGAGATTAGTGTTTGAGCCAATCAGTAAACAAGATGGAGAAGAGCATTCTACTTTGTTGTTAATAATAGGTTTCCAGCTGCGGATAATCAATGCCTCCTTGAAGCGTAAATTAACAAGTATTGTCACTCGAAAGTACTTTAGTGGTAAAATCAGCTGTGCAGGTTTGTCTGTGTTTGTAAACCAAACTAAAAGCACTGTTGCATACTTACAGTATGCATATACATTAATACTCATAACTTATTTAATACAAATATTTTAATTATTATATAAAAATTGTGTTTCTGAATAAATTATATTATAAAAGTTGCTGGAATTATAAAATTTTAGTTATTTTGACAGCTGCCGAAAATATAATAACTACATTTATTTTATTACATATTTGTCACTTACTACATCTATTTATTTAGAATTATTAAACCACTTATATTATATAGTTTTCTTATGTTTCAGATTGATTGATCTAAGAATCTACATGGGCATGGTCTGTCCCATAACCTATCCTATATTCCCTCAATACAGTTACAATAAATAAAGGAAATGTTGTCATTAATCACTAACTCTTATTCCATTATGTTTTATTCTAATTATTCCAATTCCATTTTATTCTAATTTAACAAACTCCAGTTTCACTCTATTCTACTCTAACTATAACTCAGACAATTTGAAATTTACTATTGCAATGTGGGATAATAATAATTTAGGAATTCAGCACAATACAATAGTAAATTAAAATTTATTATAGAAAAGGGTTAGCTATCTCAGAACTTGTGCACCCTTATTGTATAAATTCAAATTTACAAGTGGGAAGTTTAGAGATAGCCACCCTTTTCGATAATAAATTCAAATTTACTATGTTAGTATGGCCAAGCTCCAAGATCACCTATATTCTTCAAATAATAAATTCAAATTAATTTCTGTATTGTTCTGAATCCCACATTTACTATTATTAATATTTAATTATGTCACAAAAGAAAATTTGAATATAATATTATTTATTGAAAAGAGTCAGTTATCTCAGAACCTTACTATTTTAATCAAATGTCACAAAGAATAGGCTAATTAAATAAAATATAGCAGGGGTGTATTCAGAAATCTGTGAGTGGGGGAGCACATAGCATTCTCTTTACAATTTTAAATAAAGAATCATCTACTTTTCAATTTTTATTAATAAATGATATTATTTATATGTATATAGATGGTTCATTTATAATAAGTAGAAATTACAGTCCTTGAATGAAATTGTATCAAAGGTTTAATTTTTTTTTACTGATCTGACAATGGGGGAAGTGCAAGACAGGATGTGGGTCTGAATCACAATCAAAGTATTTATTGTAAGAGTCAAGTGTGTATAAACTACTCATTTCTCCAGAAATGTTGATTCATCTCTGAGTGTTCATTAAACAGATACTGACACTAAATACATAATTTAATTTATAGTAAAATCAGAGATATTTTGATGAGAATAGAATGAAATTGGAGTTGTTAAAATTAAACATAGTGAAATTGGAGTTAGACAGAGTAGATTAGAGTGAAACTGGGGTTTGTTAAATTAGAATAAAGTGGAATTGGAATAATTAGAATAAAACAGAATGTAATCTAAGTTAGTGATTAATGACAACATTTCCTATATTTATTGTAATCACATTGAGGGAATATAGGATAGGTTATGGGATGGACCATGTCCTATTTAGATTCTAAGATCAATTTGATGGACCGATATAATATAAGTGGCATAATAATTCTAAATAAACAGGTGTTATAAGTGACAAATTGGTAATAAAATAAACATAGTGGTACTTCTAACAACCATCAAAATAAACCTTACAGCAAATTTTATAATATAATTTACTCTGTATTAAATTTTCATTGAGCATTAATGTGTAAGTATATACTGTAAGTATTTCCAGTAAGTAATTCCATTTGCCAGAACTATAAAATAGTAGTTATTTTGATGGCTGCCAGAAGTATAATTAAGTAAAATTATTTACTCAGAAATGTAATTTTTTATAATATAATTATAATATTTGTATTGCATTTTCATTGAGTATTAATGTTATACTATAATTAGTTTTATTAAGTAATTCCATTTGCCAGAATTATAAAATAGTAGTTAATTTAATTAAAAGTATTTATTTACTGGCATTGGAATTGGCATAATGTTTTATTTAAGGTACTTGCATAGATTCATTTTTATGGAAACAGAGTCGGTTTTTACTGATAGCCCATATAAGATAACATATGAATATACATATTATGTACACATATATATAACATATAATATAGATGTAACACTGAAAAATCCATAAAAAATTATCATAAAAAAGAAAAGTGCAGGTAAGTAAATATATTTGTGCAGTCAAGATAAATGATAAAAATAGTGCAGCTTGTGCTATAAAGCTTGCTTTAAAAAATCTTGCTTTTTTATACTGACTAAATAATATATATTTATAGTATATTTATGTATCTGTAAATCTTTAGTTTTATCTTTTAGAAATATATATATTTTTATAAATTATGAAATATAATAAAACTGACATATATTTTCATGAATAATATTAAACTACTAAAACATGTTATTTATCTCATTCGAGTTTTTTCATGAATTAAAAAATTACTATCTTATTTTAATTTCATATAATAAGATATAAATATTGTAAAAACTGTATAATCCATAGATATTTTAAAATAATTATTATACTACTAGATAAACATATTTCATTATTATGATTGAATAGTAGATATAAACATAAAAGAAAATCAATTATAATTTAAGAGAATTTAAAGAACAATATGTGGTGATTTACACATCCACAATGTAGAAAGTACTTCAATAAAGAAACAAAATTGTGTTCCTCACACCTCATTTCTAAAAAATAACCAACTACTATTTTATTACACAGTTTTAAAATTATACTTGCTTAATACACTCACAATATTACACTACATATGTATGTACATATATGTATGAGTACATATTATAAAGTGTGCAAATATAATATTTGCCTCTGATTTTTTTCATATCTACCATTTGCTTTCTCTGTCATGTCCCATATTCTTATTCCAATCTCATATTGGTATTCATTACACTTTCATTTATTGTATTATGAATCAGTCCACCATAAATTACCATTCACTACTGTCACCATTAAAGTTGACTTGGTTTAATTCCCACTTCTTTTTATATCTTATAGCTTTTGATTATCCATTTATTGTCAAACCATGTCAATGATTAATTATAACTCAGTCCTTCCTCGAATTTCAGGAGAGGTTTGGAAAATTTAATAATTTTAGATAAAATTTATTTTCATTTATGTATCCATTTACTAGAATTGCATCATTAATATATATTGTTTATAATTTTTTTTCTGTTGTAATTGGAGTTTTGCCATCAATTTTGCTAAATAATTTTTTTGTTTGTTGTAAAATGCATATATTTTGATTAATGTTGATAGTTCCGGTATTGCTACTCTCATTATTCTTGTCTTCCTTAATAGATCGAGTTATTTCAAATGGAACATCAAAAGGGAACAACCTGCGATCGAAGAGTACCATTAAACGTTTACAAATGTATCGAAATTTTAAGCCAAAAAGGTATTTAAAATATTATCAGTTAAGTTTTTTTGTTATGAGTTTGAAACACTTGTATAATTTATTTAATCATATTATAATTTAGTACTTTTTCATTAACAATATCATGATGATTAAATTAGTGCAGTATGATCGATATTATAACATAATTTTCAAGTCAATCAAATTATATGTAAAAATACAGATCGTAGGACACGGTATAAGCCTCATTTTCAATTTCAATTTCCATTAATAATTTTATATTTTAAATATTATAAATTTAAATATTTAATTTAATTTTTTTAAACATATTAAATTTAATATTCTCATCAATTTCCACTTAAATGTTTTGTACGTCAAAATATTTCTCTTAATTTAAATTAAATAAATCAATACTTATTCGAACCATTAAATTGTATACCATTTTAGATAATGAGGAATACTTTATCAAGTCTTGATTTATACGATGCCTTAAATTTATAATGAAGTATTTCATGTTTTAAATTTTATTTACACTACCAAAATCTATATTTGAGTGTCATTGTGAAATTTCATTTTAATTTTTAACTATAAACTATTTTGATTAAACTATTTTAATAATATATATATTTAAAAAATATTTATATTTTACTTATTTAACGAGAGAGCCCTCTATCCACTAGTAACCGTTGTATATTCCAAGCTACTGATTTGACCTCATCATTTCAGAGACAATCGTGGCCACATTGTTCGCGCAGCTCCATTTCAAAACACCATGGCAGCGGGTACAATGGCCAGGGTGGAGCCTAACAGACGCTGGTTTGGTAAGTGAGACTCTCCTTCTTGCAAATGTTATTATTCAATTTCTTTTTAAATTCTAATTGGCTAACATTTTTCAATAAAAATATTTTGTGTTCAAATTCATTCTTTTTGGGCTGTAAAAGATTTTAAATAAGACGTAATTTTAATACACTACGATTAAAAAAGGTTTAATTTTTTTTTCTGGAACAGTTTATGGAGATGTCTCGCTTTGAGTTTTTAAATATTTCATAAAATCGATAAAATATTTCATAAAATCGCTTTATTTTTAATGAATTAATGACTTTTAAAATTGATTTTCTCTCTCTCTCTCTCTCTCTCTCTCACTCTCTCTCTCTCTCTCCAATTTTAACAGGGAACACACGCGTGATATCACAGGACGCTCTGCAGAAGTTCAAAGAGGCCATCAAGACCAAAGATCCATATCAGGTGGTTCTTCGACAGTCGAAACTGCCCATCTCCCTCCTCGACGAGAAGTCGAAGGTCTGTATCTACATTATCACTGACACTATTAATGGATCTTTCCCGTCCCAACCTTTTTATCACACTATACCATTGTTCTCCTTGTGACGACTTCACTTTTCAGAAAGCGAAAGCCCACATTCTTGAGACAGAAAGTTTTTCACACACGTTTGGCAAGAAGGCTATTCGCAAGCGACCGCGGGTTCAGCTCGACGATTTGTCTGTGAGTTCTGGTTTAATAATATCGATTTTTTTAAATGGCCTTTCTAACTACTTACGCAAATTAAATTAACGCAGGTGACATAGATACTTACTCAACTCTTGTAACTTTGTTTAATCATTGGAAAGTATTAGATTGAACAATACATCAATGAATCATTTATTATTTGTAATGAAGAGGTAATGTGTTGCGTAGTGCTCATTTATATAATTTCGATGAAAAGTTAGTGTTATAATTATCCAGCTATTTCAACTATTATCAAGTGATTATACTACTGACATACCTACTACTAATGAGATCCAATTAGATCGAGAACACTCTATTAATTTGAGAAGTCAAATTATACATTACAAATATATATTTATTATGATTTAAATATAACAACGTTACATATTTCACAACATAGAGCGTTTTGCTTTATTCCTTGCGTTTTCTTGCAAAATAATTTTCTATCTAAATGCAGAAAACTATATTGTAATTTTATAACAAATCAAAATAGACAATATTAATAAACACAGACGTTCTATTTCAATAGACCATTTTGGAAACTGTGCGATTTATATAAATTACCTCAAAATTTAAGTTGAACACATAAGTTGCACTTTTTTTAAATTATTCATAATTTAATCTTCTGTTTGACAAATAAAATCTAAAAATCATCTCAAATGTGTCGCTTATACACTAAACACGACTGATTTATTAGCTAATATCGATCCCGTCTTCTGTCCTCTCCTGATTGGTCAGTCGCTGGTGGCGCAGGCCGAGTCACGCGGAAACAGCTACCAGCCTGACCAGGACAAATCGATTCCCAAGGACGACGGGGGTGTTCGTCCCGAGGCGCCAGAGGCCATCTTCAAGGCCGGCAAGTCGCGTCGTCTGTGGGTGGAGTTGTTCAAGGTCGGCATGGTTACCTGCTGCTGTTTTATGGCATTCCTATCTGACAGGGTGTGACGGCCACCCCTCCTTGTGAAATCTGAGGAGAAATTTCAGGAAAACACCTTTGAATTTGAAATAATAATTGTAAAATACATGCTAATTTTTTAAGGTATTGTATGATATAAATTTAAATCTTTTACAATATATATCAGAACTCCTAAATTTCGCAATCCGCGCGATCTATTTTGGGTCTATATTGTGTTACAGTTTCATGCTATGACATGCCACATTTATTCTTGATGTATAGCCACAATTGCAATGTTGTTGTTATTATACACAAACGATATATATCAGACATCTAGAAAATAAATGATCAGATTTACAAAAGAAACAAAAAAGTGAACATTCTTCTAAAAAAGAAAGGCGCAAGAACTATATGAACTCAAAGAGATAGAGAAGCTCAGGGCAAAAGCCACCTTTGAATCTGCAGCAAATTGTGGAATATATAATAATCGATGAACATTTTTTATTTTATAATATAATAATAATATACGATGTTACTTTTATTTTGTTAAGTAATATAAATAATAAATGTACACTATATTAACATTCGAATTGTATTGTACTCTATGACTATGGAAGATGCTTTCAATATGACACGATAAAACATAATGCCGCTGGATATACGGAATGACTAAAATGCTAAACCCACCAAAACGCGACGAGACGCGATACGGAAGAGCGTCGCGCGACGAAGAATATTGATTACAGTTCTCACTAAGCGTGACACAACGTTTCTCTTCGAAATTTATGGCGAATATTAAGTTATGCTTATCTAACTAACTTAATAGTTAAGTAAAGTATTGATTTTATTTTTATGGTATATTTTTTAATTATTTTATCAATTGTTATAACTTATTACGTATATCGAATTGCATAAAAATGTCGCAAAAGTAGAATACTTTCAGTTTCATCGCGTCATGTCGCGTCGCTCTCATGCTAAAGTATTTATTAAACTTTTTGCGGAGCTAGTATAAAAAAACCAGGGAAACTTTTTTATGGCATGTTAAAAGCTCCAAGAAAAATAACTATTAAGAGACTAAAGAGACACCGCGAAGCATTCAATTGTTTTTGTTTAAATTATTAGATTTGCGGAATGGACATATAGAATAATTTTGAGATTGGTTCAATGAAAATGTTGAATGAAGATTCTAAGTCTATTTTTTATATATTTAACTGATTATAAAATATATTATATATAATATTGTCTGTTCTACATAAGTATTCCGTTTTATCGGATTTTATCACATATCTTACTACAATATTGAAAATTTCTCAACGTTTTGTTATTTTTATGCACTAAGGGCATTTTATGCCCCTCCCCTCCCCTCTTCTCCCCTCCCCTCCCCTCTTCTCCCATCCCCTTTCCTCCCATCCGCTCCACTCCCACTCCCACTCACCACGGGCTATTGAGATATACCAAATGTTACTAAAAAACGTTTGCTAAAAAGGAACCATAAAGAGGAAACACAATTTTGTCAAAAATGTATTTTCATAACATTTTTATTAATTGCTCATAATAAAAACTACAATTATCTCAATTTCTATTAATATAATTATACATAATTACATTTATTATGCATATTTATTATTTTCATTAATTTAAAGATATAACAAATAGATAATTTTCCTTATTTCATACTTTAGTTCACTTTTTGTTCATAAAGTATAAAAAATTAATTAATTATCTCATTATTTATTCCGTTTTTCACGGGCTATTGAACTATGGCAAATGTTAATGCCAAATA
>JAUZND010002507.1:0-10270 GCA_034780555.1 Coelogynopora nodosa
AGAGAGAGAGAGAGAAAGAGAGAAAGAGAGAGAGAGAGAGAGAGAGATATTGGTATTAAGAGTTAGAAGAAGCAGGAGATCAAGAGAGAATGTTTGAAGTACGTAATATCAACAAACTGCAACATTATTGAACATATTGATCAGATCTTGATTCTGTCTGAAAGTCACAATGTTCAACAGTTTCGAAAATATGTGAAAAGTTACAATTTATATACATATCTTTATTTTTAAGTTGAAGAGGATTGTTAGCATCTATCATATAATATATAGTCGGTAAGTTGAGGCTATATTACAAACGATATCATAACATTAACACGGAATGGAACACGTGAACATTCCATTGTATTTTAATAATTAACACTTTATTTATAATTAGAACACACACATTTTAACATAATGATATAAGTAAAAATATCGGCAGCTTAGTTATAGGGAAATTACGATAAATATTTGTTAGAGAAATCATAAAAGAGATCCCTTCCACTTGTGTGCAACACACTCACTCACTACACACGATGCTGAAACAACTCATATAAAGTATTTTTATTTATAATATATAGCGATTATTAAAATTGAACTCTGTGTTGACTTTTATTACTTCTAAACGTGGTTACTTCTATTCAGCTCATTATATAGAATATGTTTGAGTGTTCAAACATTTTAGTCAAAATGGCACAAAGTCAATATTAAGGACTTCAATAATATTTGAAACACCTGAATTCGGGTCAAATTTAGAGTGCTACCAACAAGATCAAGTTTAGACATCAATTAGAGAACAATAACTAATAGGCCATAACTATTATTATTTATGTAACATGCCATACATTTTAATGTGAATAGTTTTACTATAATACGTATATAGTTAGGCATTAAATAACGCATTTAAACAAAATGGAAATAGTTTACAAGACATATTTGATTACACAACTTTATTCGAGAATTAGAAATTGTTTTTTTCTCTTCCTAATAATAATATGACGTCATTGTTTAATGTCTCCCAAACCCATAACCAGAATTTATCCCCGTGGGTTAACTAAATATTCTAGAAGGACGAATGAAGAAGGTCAATTATTTTACTAATAAGACATTTTAAGAAAATATAGTACTATACAGTATCGTAGTGAACGATTACAATAATTTCTTCCAAAACATCTGTGTCCAAATAATAACTATTAACCATTTTTTTAGTGTGTTCAATTGATAATTTTAATGTTGGAGGAAAAAAGTGTTACAACGTTTTAGGAAGATCAAGAATTTAATCAAATTCGTACAATCCTACAAGGAGATACTACTACTTACTAGTGCAGATGTAGGGAACAAATTTAATTTCTATTTTAGAAATCAATGCACAAATAGGTTATATGTCACTTCTGATACATACAATTAAGGATATATATTGTAGTATATCAACATGGAAAAGTGGGAAAATTATAAATATATTTAGTGTTCACAATTTATTGGGGGGATAGGGAAATTAATATAGCGAAATTTCATCTCTAATACGGAGTTTAATTTCATTAAAATCTTTAACTAAAGCTGGAAGTTTTCATGACGTCATGTATGTAGAAAATCTGAGTCTGAGTCTACTATTACATAAGTATGATGACACATTTTATACTCGATTCGTTTACTCAAAATGTTAAGTGTCCCTGAGGTTCCCCCCCCACCCCCCCCTCCAGCCCCCCAATTTCCCAGAATATAAAATTACATGAGCTTTCCAAGAAAAAGAAGTCACAGGAATAATAAAGAATGAATTCGTTTAATTTGTTTCGTGAAGTACATTTTAAGATTAAGTTCAAGAATAATAGGTATACCTAGCTACGTACATCATAATTCAAGTGACCTTTGACTACTTTTCTAGACTATTGTATTATTATCTATATTATAAATATTGGAGAGGAGAAGGAAGAGGGGAGAGGGGGGATTTACCTTCTTCAAGAAAAAGGCTACAAAACCTTCCCCTGCACATGTTCAAATTCAACGTTAACTGTAAATTGTACTGACATTTACACTATTCTCAAAATGTTACACATCTTCATATTTCATCAATTAAATATGTGTGTGTGCAGCATTTGAGATTTAATTTATATAATCACAGTTATACAACAATATAATTATAAGCAGTCGACAAGATAGTGATAATACCGGTGAGGGAGTTGGGACGGGGGGGGAAGGACAACTGTTTGAATATTCGGGGCCAAATATGCCGGCTTCACGACCACCTAATTGTCGAAATCAAAACTGCTTTTCTTACAACACTAAAAACAAAATCTAGGTCGAAGGTGAGGAAGGAGAAGGAGAAAGAGTCGAGGACTTTTTTTGGTTTGAAATATAATAATAGTTTGGTTTAGATCAGCCTGGTCTGAAGTTATAGACGTCGTGTGCAGGTGCACACAAAACTGTATTTAATTACATCGGTATAATTAATAGGTGACAATGTCTGTCTTCAACTATATAGAGTTTACTCTGTGGAACATGATTCAATTTAGCATAAAGAGAAGCATAAATAACCCAACACACAAATATACAACAAATACACAATCATCGATATAGTTTGTCTTGAACTATATTCTACCTTTCATGTTTTATTGAAACAAATTTCTCCTTTTCATTACATCAATATATACTTGTAAACCAAACAAAGAACAAAGCAAAACAAGCTGTGCTCTGCTCTGCTCTGCTGTTTGCGAAAGGATTCCAAAGAAATGTAAATCAATTCATAACTAATAAATCACTCAATGCTTCCCTGTTTACGCTCAGTATAGTATACATTTATTTTAATTAGAACACAATTCTAATAAAAATTCTTTATTTAAAAATTTTGTCAACAACATTTTATTCCTAATTCACTAAGTTTAGCTAAACTTTCGGCAACCGCAAAGAAATGTTCCGCCATATATAATTTACAGTGCATCTGTTATTAAAGCAAGCATTATTATATACTAATAAATAGTATTACTACATTATAATTGCAATATATAAAAATTAATAAATACAATAACGAGTTGTCAGAAAAACATTCTGTACATAAGACAAACTATTGCAAATGTAAAGCAATATAATATATAGATATACATATTATATCTACTAACATAAAAGCTAATATAATTAAGAATTCCCATTAGAGGAAGTACAAAGCATTTCCAGCTACATAGTACTTATATATATATATAGTAATGCAAAGTTAATTGGGCTCCTCTTCACTGGATAGATTCTCTCCTAACTTTTGTAATAATGCAATTACAACGAAACTGTTCAAAAAAAATCCTTTTAATCATCCTAAGAAGTGGTTGATGAACATTATATTGTATTGTATTATATAGATATTATATTAGGGATGATAATATGGGTGTGGACAACTGCTGTGGAGTATTATAAGACTCATTTGAGTACAACAAACCTGAATTGCAATGTTGCTATTGAAGAATAATTATGATATAACGTACAAGAGATATACAGATGGATGTCTTGCGAACAACATGCGGGCGAATAAGAGGTTCCCGTTCATGCTCGATGGAGATTTCGACTGTTTTCAATTATAGAATGATGATAATAGCTTCGCTGATGACCTTTTACTAACTGTCCACTTGTTAATTACCCTCAAGTACAGATCTTTTTAATGTAATCTTTTCATTTTTTCTGTTGTTTTTTCGTTATTTGTTGATCTTGCCTGAATTCCACAAATTTGTCTTTTGCTTTCGATTCTCCCGGACGATAACTCACGATTAGTATATTTTGCTTCTTTCAACCCCTTTTTTATATAATATGTTGGTCTGCAAAAGTAATTATCTTCACCATGCATATTTTTTGTGCATTAATTTGCATTATTCGCAATTGCAGCGTGGTAAAATAAAAATACATAGACGCTGGAGGATGTATTTGGCAAATTGTCGTGTTACACTGACTTAATCAAGCCAACAAATATCTTTGAGACAAACAGGGCACGCGACGCAATTTGTGTACAATATCGTGCTTAGAGAATTAAAAAGAAAAAGTCACAATAAAAGCGGGCCTTGTATAAAGTCCGATACTGAATTCAGACATTTTTCGTTGGTGGGGGGGTGTGGTCTGCCGATGAGTCCTAATAAGAACGAAACAGCGTTGTCCAGATCTCCCTGCCGATGAATATGCTTCAGTAGTATGTTTGAAAGTTTCACTTTTATAATTGTGACTTTTTCTGTTTAAATATGACACTATTAAATATACACTCAACATCATTATAGTAAGATTTCCTTTTGATAAAAAAAACCGTATAGGCCTGTCATAGCCTGAATGCCAACGGTTCCTAAAACTGGAGGATTTCTAGAAATAATATTAGAACTGTCGTGCCTATATCCACGGTTTTAACTTGACTTGTATCTTGTTTAGATTTAATACGGCTTTTTGACAATAAGTGCATCTATACTGGGTGTCTATAGTATATACTGACAAGTAATTACACTTTCCAACTAAAATACACTTTTGCTGCATTTTTCTGTCTGAGATGATCTGGATGTGATGTAGGAGTTCAGTAATTTTATATTGATCCTATTTTATTGTTCTACAGAAGATCCAGACGTCTCTATCAATTACTTAATTAATTCTCAGCATAATATTCCCTCATTTTACTTTGAAACAGCAGGCCGCAGCCATTCGAACAATACGAGGTCGGTCATGACAGTGAATAATAATAAGAATATGACATCTTCAAGTCGGAGTATTGCTGCATTCTTGGCAGAGCAATTTATAAAAGAGAGAAGAAACATTTGAGAAATTCTTTCATAACAAATTGGAGAGTTTCAATTGCTAAAAAGCACAGGGTCATACTTCTAAAATATTCTAAAATGTTAACAAATTATTTCATAAAACTAATTTTTTTAGCAGCTAGCATCAATTTCTTTATATTTTTTATGTTTTAATAATACAAAAAATGAATGCATTAGTAAATTACTTTCAATGGATAATTATTTCTCATATTATGTATAGATAATAAAGACAATTAAATTAAAAATATATCCATCATATATTATCCTGTGGCACCCTATTATCCGGTGGCACCCTATTATCCGGGCGCACCCTATTATCCGGGGAACCCTATTATCCGGGGAACCCTATTATCCGGTGGCACCCTATTATCCGGGGCACCCTATTATCCGGGGCACCCTATTATCCAGGGGCACCCTATTATCCGGGGCACCCTATTATCCAGGGCACCCTATTATCCGGAGGCACCCTATTATCCAGAGGCCCCCTATAACCTTGTTAAACCAGCCTTATACAAAATAACTAATCAAAGAATCCCCTATTGTCTCGCAGGAGACATAAAACATTAATTGGAACCCAGCGCATCTCTCTTTAGTCACTTTAATCGGCCCCACAATGTGCGGTAAAATACTGATTGAATTCAGCTGAATAGAACCGGACTTCTGTTTCAATGAGATTTGATACCAGTTTAGTTTTACTCTCTTTTAACTATATACCTACTCGCAGCAATTATATAGCGATGCTTATAAGCGATACTTTCAAGTTAGTATTATTAGGATATTGTTGGGGTTTACTCTTTCTGTCTCAACACAATAATTGAATCCTCAACAAGTTTATAGCTGACAGAGTTTGTCTTATGGCGCCTTCAATTATCAACAGTTAGACTATAGCGCGGGCGATAACAATTTAGAATTACCATTTTAGAAAGATTTAGAATTTTATAGAGACTTTTTTATTTTAACTTTCCAAATTTTTATCTCAGAAAAGTGTTTTAAAGTCAAATGGCAAGAAAGATATTCTAATCTGTATTTGCATAAGTTGGGTCGGCGGTGCAGTATGCATAAAAAAATACCAGCAAAACTTTCGTAGCACTAATCAGGCGCGCGCGGTAGCAGGATTTTTATTTAGGAAGGGTTCTAAAATTAAAAAGGGCACATGTCATGAAATTTGAAATTGTTATTTATTCTAAATAACACAGTATAGCGAGGTAAAACCAACACGAAAAGGGTATTTTGTTTTTAAGGCAGGGGTTCCAGAACCTTTGGAACCCCCCCCCATGGGACCGCGCTGCTAATCAAGATAGAACGCGGTAACAATTTTGAGTACACTTACAATTATTATTATTTCATAGTTCAACATTAGAGCATAATGTTAGTATTATTATTACAAAACGTCCAGTCAATTTTAACTATTTAAATTAGCAACTTAACTAAAGGTCAGTGTAGAATTCTTCCCGCAACGAAGCATATCCTCTCCAGATTAATCACACATTCTTTCTTCAGCAATCTCTAACTACACTTAACTGTACTAATCCACAAGAGTACGTCATAAAACATGTCCAGTAATAAAAACCAATAAATAAGCAAAACCATTATAATTAAAAAAGAGAGAGAAAAACACACTCCCATATACAGACGCGGACTGGTGGGGGAAATCAAAAGATGTCCATCTCGTTCTATAACGATAAGAAAAGAAATAAAGGAAACATAGCAGCGTTTACGCCCTCTCATTACAATCCATACACATTCCTAAATTGTATGAAGTTTTGACCTCAGCGTTCGTCCTTCTCATATTTATCGTACCCTATATATAGTTGTAGTGGAGGGTTGGAATAGAGAAAGTTAGGTATTTTGTATAGGTACAGTTAGTAGACGTTGTCTTGATTGACAGCCCACTATGTAGCCCCGTTTAATTGAAGAAAAGGGAGAGGAAGGAAGGATGGTGTTATCCCCTTTTTTTCGGGGAACTAGGCCAAGGGGTGTGTGTCAGCTTGTTTTTCTTCTGGTTGAGGTCGTGGTGGAAAAGTGGCTTGAAGGGAAGGTGTAGATTAGAGAAAGCGAGAGGAGGATAGAAGGAGAGAGAGGTAGGAGGAGAGATAGGTGTGAGAGTCGAAGAGAGAGAGACAATTGATAAATGAGAAAGATGATTGAGAGGAGAGAGAGGAGAGAGAAAGACGATTGAGAGGAGATTGAGAGTGGGAGAGAGAGAGAGACAGAGAGAGAGAGAAAGAGAAGGAAAGTGACGATTAGGAGATGTGTGACAGAGAGACGATTGAGAGACAATTGAGAGACAATTGAGAGATGAGAGAGAGAAAAAAAGAGATGAGAGGAGAGAGAGAGATTTAAAAAAAGGATATTCGAAAAGGATATTTGCACTAATCACAATAATATGTCAATCCCCTTAATAAACAAATTCAAAACAAAATTAAAAGATAGAAAGAGACGATTGAGAGGACAGAGAGAGAGAGAAAAACAGATGAGAGAATGGGTGATATAAAATATGTGAGAGTATAGAAATATATGACAGGATATATATATATAGAAGTGAGACTAGGTTAGATACGAAAATAAGAAAGAATAAAAAGGATAAAGAAAATAATTATCTGTGAAAGAAGAATAGAAAGAGAAGAAATGAGAGAGATGTGACAGTAGAGAAGTAGAGAAAAAAGAACAACAATATTTTTGTAAAATAAACGTTACCAAAATTTAGTAGACGACCTAGGCTATCCATTTTATCCCTATATATAATAATTACCCAGTTCAGTTGTTCTGTACACGTTGAACACAATCGGGTTCCTGTCCGGCCTAAATGATTGAGGCTATTAAAGAAACAGACTACTTGTGGACTGTGGACTTTGGAGTCGTGCGTGAACACGACATGAATGCCATTTGTTTGGACTTGTCTCCAGGAACTATTAGCAACCGTACTACTATTAATATTACTATGTACACAGGAACAACGGCTGTTGATATAGATTACCTACTGTAAATCCTTTCAGTCAAACGATTCTTGGGAGAGAAAAGATAATATGTCACTTCCTATAATATACTCCTTCATTGGTGTGCATACTATATAGTATCTATCTAATGTATGACCTGTGTAAGACGGACCAATGCATAGTTGTCGACATACTGTAAAATAAAATTAATGATGAACAGCTCATTAATGAAAACACATTGCATTCTCAACTGCTATTTAGGTTAACTAACTATAAAAGTTTAGGTAAGAGAGTAAAGGAGAAAAAAAGGTAAAATGCAACTAAAGGATTCTTAATCAAACTAAAATTGGGAGTGAATTCTTTTTGCTGTAATAATAGCACAATAAAATACTCGCTCAAAGTATAATAATAAAAAGTTCAAAGTATGAACCCTTCCTTGGTGCATGGTGCAGCATTTCCTAGTTAAATATTGCTTTAAAATACGTTATGAAGGATGTCAGTTAGTCAGGTGTGTTTGAAAATGTACAAAATGTAGTCCGTCTATAATGTAGACCTCTCTCCAAAAACATTTTACTTAAAGTTGTTGCGATAGAATTTGAGAGAGAAAAAGATTACAGTAGTAAATGGATACAGTCTATTCAAATCCTCAACAAATAAAAAAGAAAAGCCAGAAATTATCAAAGCGACTGTCAAATAAGTAATAATATCAGGATGGTTTAAAGGAAAAACAACATTCATGACTAAACTCCAGAAAGGTCAATCTAAAGGAATGAGTTATCATCAAACCACGAGTGTTCATGCTGACCATTTTAAATGTATATGAACTATAATTCAAATATTACTTCCAAATAGGAAAAAATTCGGCGACTAAAATTACCTACGATCATTAAAAAAAAGATGTTCTCTCATAATCCATAATTGGATGGCCTCAATTTCTTTGCTTTTCTTAAAATTGCATAAACTTAGAGATGATAGAGCACACCACAATAATATTATGGTATAGGACCAGACAACAGGACAGGGTAGACCTGAAGAAACCAATCGCCTATTGAACTAGTTCATTGAAATAGCAGCAGCACCACCACCAGAGTTTTCTTCCAACTTTGGTGGGACAAAATAAGTGGATATCCCGCCGCCGGCCGAAAACCAAAGAACTCCCCTCTGCCACGACGTCAGCGACGAACACAGCCAGACTAATAACATAACAATATCATACACAGTTTTATTATGATCGGAAATCGATTTAGTTTCTCTTTTCTTTTTACTATATTAATATAATATATTTATTATATATGTGTGTGTGTGTATTTCACTTTTCATAGATAAATCAACCACCCGGTGGAGAACTCTATTGGAACCCAGTCAGTCATACAACCGAAACCACGGTAGAAATGGCCTTAAATAGTCAGCCGGCGCAGATAAGAAGAGCCCATATTTCTCTCAATAATAACTGGTGCACGAAATGGCCTCAAAAGGTTACCTCCCCCCCTCAGACACCTTGCCTGCCTGCCTACGCGAAAGAGATTTACTTTTTTTTAGTATCAATGTTTGCGAAGTTTGGGACCTCTTTCTGGCAGCCTAAGAGTGATGGCCGCGGGGAAAATGGATGCTTGCTTGGTCTGCGCGGTGCCTTAATAAATTTCCGATATATAGCCGAAGGCGAAGTCTGTGAAATCTGAAACTCATCTAACGAAATAGACATTTTAAACCAAAAACAGTCAAAAGAAATGAATTAATCTCAGTCTAAGGAGGGAAGATCGCTAGACAGATTTCCCTCGAGAAATTAGATTTAATTGAAACCGATAAACTGCCGCTTGGCTGAGAATTACTATCGCCTTAGTTATCTAACTTCAAAATCGGCTTTAAATGAGAAATAATTCCACTGTTTATACTACAATATATTGTCACCCAGATATGGCTCAATAACTGCCTCTCCCTTCCCAGCACGCAGGGCACACCACTCACCTCCTGGGGCGGCACATCGAAGGTGACAGTCCTGAGGTCCACCTTGCGAATCACGTCCATGCAGGGCACCACGAAGAAGAGGCCGGGTCCCTTGGCGCCCCACTTGAGAATCCTACCCAGACGGAAGATGACCGCCCGTTCGTACTCTGCTACCACCTGCACGGGGGGGGGGGGGTGGGGCAGAGAGAAAGAAGGGGAGAATTATTGTACAGAAGGGAGAGAGAGAGAGAGAGAGAGGAAAAGGGATGTGTATAAAAGAAGTGACTGGTTATCTGAAACTTGGATTGCATACTAAGATATTGGATATTGGATATCTTGGCAAGATCTGAGTAGAATATAAACATCCTTGATTTCATACCAATTTACCACCAAAATATTACCAAAATCCTAAACAAAATTTTATCAAGATCCTACCGAAATTTTATTAATATATTACTAAGATCCTAACAATATCTTACCAAGATCCTAACAATATCTTACCAAGAGCTTAACAATATCTTACCAAGAGCTTAACAATATCTTACTAAGATCCTAACAATATCTTACCAAGATCCTAACAATATCTTACCAAGATCCTAACAATATCTTACCAAGATCCTAACAATATCTTACCAAGATCCTAAC
>JAUZND010002508.1:0-12817 GCA_034780555.1 Coelogynopora nodosa
TTGACCATCTTCTAGTCTCCATGCCAATTCGTTGCCAGCAAGTAATTGATCGACATGGTCGTCATTGTGATTATTGACTTTTTTTCTGTCCCCCTATCCCTATTCCGAGAACGCGAAAACGGCCCTCTTTAGGGCCAACACATATTGATTGATACAAAAATATGCTTAAAAATAGTATATAAACTGAATAATACTTTAAATTTAGTAATAAACATAAAAATAATATTAATTAAATTAAATATGCAAAATTAATGGTGTTACGGTTTCTTTTTTCCAGCCCTGTATATTGCAACACTACTATTTGTAACACCTCATTTACTTTTTCTATTTATATTAGAATAATGCCTGCCATTTAATTTATGGGGGATTACTACTCCAAACCTCATGCTGGGGGAGGACAAGGGGCACCAGTGAATGGCCAACCCAATATTGGAGGGCCTAAACCGCCCACAGACGTGGGACAGACCGCTCCCCCCAACACCGGGAACTATCACCTCAATCAAGAATCAAGTGCGTCCAATCACAGGTTAGACCCTGGAGGGTCTTCCTCGGGTAGGGGACCCCCATCTGGAGCCCAGCACCATGCAATTAGATTGCCACAGGTCCCGGATCAGATTAGGAGACCTGAATCGATGCAACAACAGCGTAAGTTATTAACCAACCTTTGAACTGTATTGTATAGTTAAACTATGTGTGTTTTTATTTCAAGTTAATTTAAAATTGTGTATATATATAAATATTGTTTGGTGACATTAAAATATTTAATAAACTTATTCTTATTTCACTTGGTGTTTCAATTTTTTCGATTTATTTATTTTTAAATGATTTATTTGTTATGGTAGTTTTGAATGAGTAGTATGTGAATTTTAAGTGAAAGCATCATGGATTTTAATTCATAATGACGGTTTAAAAAAGTCTTGGTTTTTAATTTTTTTTAAAGTTTTGGATTTTTACTTAAACTCCAACGAGTTCTTGTTATTTGTCTAAGCTCAGTATGTAATCTAGCATGTTTTATTGAGATCCTAATTTCGAGTGTTATTTTATGGTTCTTGATTGAAATTATGATAATAAATATTTTATGTATGTGCTAATGTTTTGTGATATGATCATGGTGAACAAGTCTACATGCTTTGTTGTACATTGTCCTGCAAAATCGGTATAAATACTAAATAATAATATTAATGTACTTTTAAAATTTTATTTTTACAACGTTATACATTTTTTATTTATAGCACAATATATTATTTTTAATGACTCATCTTTCTTTTCAATATTATTTTAACCATTAAATTAAATAATTTGTGTTCATCACTAAGTCAAACTTTCTGTTATTAGTCTTTATTTATGTTAAATAGTTCATATTAAGTAGATCAAATACGTTGTACAGTTATAATAACTGTTAATCTGCATCTTTTGTAATTAATGTCATTCCAATCTCATCACACAGGTGGCGTTGAATTTCTAGTGGCAGGGAACGCAGTTTCTGGTTATCGCGCCTTCGAGCACCCGGTGGTAGCTCCCTCAATGGACCACTATCAGGCGCACCACCAAGCGCCAACCAGTGGTCAGCCAACGGTGGCCCAACGGATAGGTCAGCAACAGCACCACCAGACCAGTCTGCATCAGACCCCAACAATCCAACAGCAGCAGCAGCAGCAAGCGCCCCAGCAGCATCGGCGTATGCAGCTCATTCCGGCCTCGTCCAACCGGCGTCAGCGACTGAATAATCAGAGTTACCCCAGCGGCGGTGGCAATGGGAGCGGCGGCGGTGGTAGTGCTGGCAACCGGCTTATGTGTCAACAGCGCGGTGGTGTCAGTGGCGGTGGAGATCGTTCCTTGTCGGCGTCAATGGGGGGAGGGGGTGGCGGGGGGCAGGATATGCGGGGCGGTTCCGATGTGTCTCAGTCGCACAAGTGGCACAACAAGGAGCCGGCCTACCATCCCCAGGTGGGTGAAACTGTACCTTCCTGTCCATTGTGTAACGTATTGTT
Organism: Coelogynopora nodosa; assembly: GCA_034780555.1. Taxonomy (NCBI): domain Eukaryota; kingdom Metazoa; phylum Platyhelminthes; order Proseriata; family Coelogynoporidae; genus Coelogynopora; species Coelogynopora nodosa. The sequence goes on from JAUZND010002508.1 coordinate 1,992, forward strand.
GCAGAAACAGATTCATAAATTAATAGCGGAAGTGTTTTCAGTGGAATTTTTGGACTACTTGGAATAGTTGTATATGTTTTAGAAATGTTTTAAATATAATTTGTTATTAATTATATTGTTTTTATCAGGCCATAATGTAACGTACACAAAATTCCATTTCTTAAAAAAGTACTTCACGATTTAAAACTTCTACAGACTAACACGTAATTAATATTGTCATACGCAACTAGTCAAACTGTGCATATTTGTCAATAGTGTTATATTATGAAATACTTGTTATTATAGTATTATATATTAGTTCAGAATGAAAATAATAATGTACGGATAGTTAATTAGTACATCTCAATAGTACAAGTGAAATAGATTATGAATTATACTTTTTGTGAATAACGTGGAACTATTTTGACAATACTTTTTCATCTTAATTTATCTAAAAAATTAGAAAGGAGGGTAATAGGTTAGTTATAAACTGATTTTCTTTTACGTTGAATAAAATAAACATTGGGTTATGTATAGTTTCTATATACTAATGAACTAATTTGTACAAATTAAACCAATTTCTAATTTTTAATAAATTTTCACATAAATGTAGATATATGTATTATATAATATATTTACAATATATTTATATTATATTTAAAGATAATGAAAATGCCAGTGATCGTAGGGAATAATTTATAACCTTTTGTTTCGAGGTAAAATCTTGTTATTAAAGGCAAATTCCTGAGAAATATTATAATAATTAAAAAATACCAAATCATAGAATTCCAAAAAACTTCAAACTAAATTAAAAAAATAAACATCAAATAAAACAGTGCATGAAAAATAAAATATAAGAAATTTATCCACGAAATGTAAATGGTAAACGGGACGATTGATGTATCTATAACAAGATACGCTTATGTAAGTAAGTCTTGCACAAAAATGATAAGATTGAAATATTGTCTAAATAGTTACAAAATTTTATAATAAATGTATTTTTAGAAGTAATTGTAAAAATAGAATTCCAAGTTTTTTTATCTATAAGGTTCATGTTGAAATCCACTTTAGAATAAAATTAACTGGTTTTGTGATTAACACGACAAACCGATTTATATTAGATTTCAATTGAATTTCTAATCTAGTTTCAAATAGATAATTAATAATAAGTATCACATATGTCGAATATGAGCTTTTGATACTTCAAAGGATCAATATTTACATAAACATAATTAAGACGCGAGAACTTAATAAAGGAATATTACATCTTATAAAATTTCATTGTGACATAGCTGTAAACACATGTTAAATAACACGATCGAATTGCCCCACCAGGTGGAGGCGATATCCCCCGCCCCGGAGGAGGTGAATGTGGACGACAGTTTGCTCCGAGAGAAGGACGAGATCGGGCGAAAATTGGCAGACCTCGAGATGGAGATCCAGAACCGGGAAGTGCAGTACCGCAAGGCCACCGAGCGCCAGGACCAGGTCATGGCCCGCGTGAGGAAACCGAGTGGTGGTGAGCAGCGCCAGGATGGCGACACTATGCCCGAGCTGTACAGGAACTTTGCCAATCCCATCCAGGTACCTGAATGTTGTTGAAAACAGTTACATTTATTTTTTGTTTTAACATATCTATCATGTTTGAAAATAATAATTTGAAATTACTAAACATTTCTTATGTGATGTAATTTCCGGCTCTTTATTGAAATATTTTTTATATTAACTTTCAGCTCTTTATTGAAATATTTTTTATCTCTACTTATATTTTAACGAACGTTAAAAGAAATTTACCTGAAATGTCTATATTCCAGGGCGTGATAGCCGACAATCGTCGGAAGGCCAAGGAGCAGCACAAAGTGTTGGCTAAGCTGTGCGGGTCGCACATCTCGCCAGGGCCTACCTCTCTACCTCTATATCGTCAGCCGAGTGATCTGCCGGGGATAGTTGAGTTGGAGGGCAAGTTCAGACACTCTTTCAAGGCCAAACTTGTGACCTACATTCGGCGTAGGAAGTTGGCGGGCAAGGCACGTATTGACAAGCTGGGCAGGGAATACGACACGCTTTCTAAGGTATAACTAACATGAGTTTTAATTATTTGTGAATTTTATTAATATTTTAAGAATAAGCACATTAACCATACCTGAGCTATTAGAAAAATATAATACTAAAATATTTTTTTATTATTTCCTCTTATTTTTATTAACCCTCTTATTACAAAGGCTGATTAGAGAATTATGTGTTCGTTATTGTATCCAGATTTTTATAGTATAATATAGCAGAGTCATGATATAATGTACATGATCACAATATTATGTTATCGTATATGATAACCATGACTAGCCTATAATATAGTAATATAATATAACATTTGTTTGTTATAAGTTTATTATTTATATCAATGAAATATATGTTTCTTTATATGTGAGATATAAATTTTTACTTATACTATAAATAACTTTATTTGAAACTACTACTTTAAACAAGTGAACGTTTTGAGAGCTGTAAGAACTATACACGCCTTAGGTGGTGTAGTGGATAAATCTTTCTAATATTTCATTTATGGATATTGCGTTATTGATAGTATCTGTATGTTATTATTAATATCAGTATTGAACTATGAAATCACCACCGATGTAATATCTCTCATTAGCTGTGGTGCAAGAAGCTCGACAAATTGCACAACAGCAACAAGCGTCGGCAAAAGGAGGCCAAAATGCGTGACTGCTTCGAGAAGACCTTCCCCGAGATCCGCAAGATCCGCGAAGACCGCGACCGCAGCCAATACGAGTCTGCCTCGGGGGTGATGGACGTGTCGGGCGGCGGTGCCGGCAGCAGCTCCTCCGCAGCGACGACGGCCATTACCTCGGCAACGGCGGCGTCTAGTGGTGGTGGTAGCGTTGGCGGCGGTAGTGGCGATCATCAACAGCCCACCACGAGTGCGTCCTATGCGCAGTTACCGCTAGGGAGTAGTGTCGCGGGGTCCGCTGACGAGAGTGCGAGTGGTCCGGGCTCGATCGATGGCGACAATATTCCGCCTGACCCCGCCGAGGAGATGCGCAAGATGAAGGAGTATGGCATTGAGCCACCACTGCTCTGTGAGTGTACTTAGGGGATCAGTGTTCTGGGGAGGGGGTGTTTATTACACTCAAATGACATTTTCAATCTATTAATTTATTGAGCTATTTGAAGTTAGCTATTTATTTTTAATGTATTTACATATTATTTTATACACTATTAATTCCGAAAATCTAGTCTGGCCTCAGATAAACTACATATTATTTTCGGTGAACGAAAACCCTGACAATTGATGATTATACTTTCACTTAAATTGTTATAGCAGGCTTGTCAGATTTTTATTGTTGTCAATTATTTAGGAATTATATTATGTAAAAAATTCGTGTATTTTTTTTAAAAAGAGTAAAATTCAGTGAAAATAATTTGCCTGATTTCATTTATACAATGAAAGATGGAATTTTTAAAAATGAATTATAATATTATAATGCTGCAAATGAAGACATACACTCATTTCATGTCTTACTTTTTATTTTATATCTCCTCATATATTCATAATGCCGCAGTGTTGTTGGTCAGTTCTAGTATGATGATGTACAGCTTGTTTATTTGTTTTATGGTCAAAATAACTACGTAAATTTTAACAAAAAATGTGAAACCTCCCCTCAAAATTCTTATTTTGCATGTATCACTTTTGAAAATGATTTGTATTATATGCTGATGACTCTTATGGTCAATATTAGTTTTTTGACAGGTTAGTATTCTTCATTTTGATTAATTATTAGTTCATAATATATTTAAATGTTCTTAAATAAATAAATACAATTATTGGCGTTTACTCTAATAATACAAATATATTTTTCTACTAATGTCCATTTTAGTTATTCTCAAAATTTATTAAAGTGAATATTACCTTTTTGTTCCATTACATTGCTGTACTTTCGATTCTAATCTTATGTGATTTGTTTAAATTAGTTGTACAGTTAATATCAAAATGATTCGACGATATTATTCATTAAACATTAACTTTGTCTTCCTCAGTGGCACCGTGGAACCGCAAGCACCAGTTCATCGACTCGACGGGGCTGGTCCGTGACCCCAAGAGCCAGCACCGGATCGCGCAGGATTACAATTCCCGGTGGAGCAAGGAGGAGCGGGCCATCTTCAAGGAACGCTTCATCCAACACCATAAGAACTTTTTCATGATCGCGAGCTATCTGGATAAGAAGACCGCCTGTGAGTGTGTCCAGTTCTATTACCTCTCCAAGAAGACGGAGAACTACAAGCAGCTCGTCAAGAAGCACAATGCCCGTCGGCGGAGGGTCCAGGCTGAGCGTCAACAGCAGCGGGTGAGTTGTCTGAGCTGATTGATGCGTTCGGCCTAGTTTGATCTTATTGAAGGATGTCGTGCGTTCTTAGGGTGATGCTAACTTTGTGTGTTTCAATTGTTACATGCCGCATTTCTTATCAATTATTAATCGTTATATAAATTATAATTGCAACCTATATCTAACGATTATAATAATGTTCAATTTGTGAGTGTTGTAAACCGCCAATGTGACAGTCAGCTATGACAGTCGACAGATAGCGACCAATAAAGGTTTGTGTGGTTTGATTGGATTTTCCAAGTGGCACTGGAAACCATGAGGCATATGATTGCCGTAGATACACTATTAGTTTATTCTTCTAGGATGCTTCATATACTACTTAAGTAATTTAGTTCTTGAGTAACTATATTTTTATGTTTATACCTAGTAAAAAAAGAAGGCTATTTTATGAGTAAGCTATACATGATTATTAGTTTCTGATTTAAAAAGTGAATATTTATTTAAAATTCGATCTATTTATTATAAATAATATATTAATAATAATAAATCAAAGAATAACAAAATTATTTAAAAATATTATTTTTCAAGGTACAATTGGATGTTTCAGAACATTAAAATTCTATTATTCATTATTGGAGATTGTTATATTTCTAGATGTTTAACTACTATACTTACTTAGCTAAAATTAATTTAATTTACCTGCATTTTGTCAACATCTTAATAGTTTAGTTTTTTTTTAAATATAACTATAATTCCCATCTATATTAAAATATATAATTATTGTTTTTACACTATAAAATATAACTAATTTCCACATTCTTCCCATGTTAGCAGTTAGTTCACTAGTACCACCATTTCAATGTAGTAAATCAACTTATAATTTAATTTGCTAATATTTTGTTACCATTCATTATAAATTGCATTGAAAAAAAATCACTGTTCCATTATGATATGTAATTATATTTACACTATGAAATATGACCAGTTTGCTAATTCTCTTTTAATAACGATTGGCTCGGATTAATTGTCTTTCCAATGGCGCCCATCAGACTGACTCTGAGAACGCCAACTCTGGCGGCGGCGGTATGGAGACCAACGACACGAGTGAATCAGCGGTGTTCACCGTTCGACGTCGGATGGATGCAATCACGAGCAGTGGTGCCGCGACATCTAATGCAGAGGACGCCGCCTCCACCATGTCCGTTGCTGATATGCGCTCTTCAGGTGTGACCCACTAGTAGTTAACTTCATACTTGTGTTATTTGAGATGGAAAACTTAATTTCAGTATATTTTTAGACAGCGTAATCGATATAATATAATTAGGTACTAGTAGTATTACCAATAAACTATGCTTATAGTGTGCTTACTTATATATTATGTGCACAGTTGCGCACTTTTAACGTTCTTTAAACCTGCCTCACTTTACTATAATATTATATAATATAGGCTAACTCAACGATGAAATAATTCTTTCATTGTTGAGTAAACTCATTGATGAGTCTAAACTCATCTATTATCTCACTGAAACAACATTTAATAGATTAAGCTAATATGTAAAGTGAATAGGTACTGGTAGATACCATAATATATATATGCTCTTTTGATACCATGCTCTTTTGCCACCGCGTAGGTTCGTCTAACATGTTGAAGACGGAGGTCGGCGTCAGTGAACAACAACAGCAGCAGCAGCAAGAAGACCCCGTCATGCTCACCTGTGTAAAGCGGGAACATATGGACTCGACCAGCGGTGGCGGTAGCAGTGTTCCGAGCGGTGGCGGTGACAGCAGTGACATAACCATCGCTGCCCCTTCATCCTCATCAGCAGGGCAGCAACAGCCGCGTCACTCAAACACCCCATCCGACCCCTCCGAGGAACCGAAGCGGAAGATACGCCGAGTTGCTGGCGGTGAGGAGGATGGCTCCTCTAGGTCGCGCTCCTCCCAACAGCAGCTGTTGCAGTCGTCCCAGCACCAGCATTCCCAGCTGCAGCAGCACCAGCAGTCTCAGCTGCAGCAGCTACACCGCCAGTCGCCGATGGTGAAGGAAGAGATGAAGCAGCGAGTAGTAGAAGATGTGAGGAGTGCCTCGGTGGACCATCAGCCACTTCCCGGTGATATGGCGGGCTCTGACTTCATCAGGGATCTTATTGCCATGGCAATCGAGAAAAATGTTGTAAGTGGTCACTTGTCTGGTCCAGCCTAGCAAGCATTGAATTGAAAGTGTTAGTATTTAATCTTTTCTAAATATTAAGTTAAATCTGGTTAAGTATAGTGTCAAAAGTTATTTAGTTGACAAAACTAACCGTTTTTTTTGCAGTTTTTCTTCTTTATTAAAAAAGTAATTTAACCGCAATATTTATTTTACTGTATAATTCCACGTAGTACAACTGCTTTCGAATCGCTATTTCCTTATTCTGAGATCTCGTTTTTAATTACACCTTTATTTGATGGTTGCCATCAGTTTAACAACAGTTAAGATGCCTATACCATGGCTTTAATTACATCTATATTTCGGAGTAATCCGTTAACTTATATCTATATATTTATTATGTTTTAAATTGCTTATAATTTTCTTTAATATTAATTAATTGTAACATTAACGTATTTCAATTTTTCTTGTTAGAAATACAGTAATTGAAAATATTTATATTGTGATTTTTATTTCGGATCGTTTTATAACAGTGTATAATATATCTAAGTTGACAGTTTGCCCCCTGTTCAAAAATAAATTTGAAATATTCGTGTCTTGATATCCTAACGTCTCATTAGAGTTAAAATATTGAATAATACAAAACTCTGCATGCATCTGGTACGCACCATGGCATTTAGAGATTTAACAATGATCAGCGAAAAAAAACATGGACTGTTTTTAAATTATATAGTTTTGATAATGTAATATAAATAAATCTTACATAATATCCTATTTAGAAGAAATAAAAGAGAGAGACATTTGTTTGGAGAGAACATGATACTTGCCGTGGTACAATGGTCATATTAGTTGTTATAAAATTCAATCTTTTAGATACCCGGAAAAAAAGTAATCAGATTAATAAGAGTGAAAATATTTCTGAGAAAAGCATACAATACTTGAACACTTAAAAATACATAATAATGCTATAAACTTTAAATTATAATTAAAATATCTAATATAATTACAATAAATTTTAATGTCTGAACTGTACTTTAATTCAATTGAATATATAAAAATTTTTAATACACTTTCATTACAAAATATATTCGTAGCATTTTTCAAGATAATTTTTTAATTAAAATTAAAGTATTTTCATATAAGCTGTTTGTTTTAAATGAATTTTTTATTGTTATACTATGTATCGTTCCATTTGCTCATTAAGTACACTAAGTACACGAATACTTTCAGTATTTGCAATAACACAATTAAAACCTGAAGTGGTTTTTTGGTGTATATCATCCGATGATTCGCCAAGTGCTCGATACCTTGCAACATTGTTGAAACTACACTATAAATAACCTCATCTCACTACAATGTCAGTCAACAGTAAAGTAAGCTCGCAAAAGAATAGGAACTGCTCTAGTCACTACCTGCTGCAAGAAATAAAATAATTATAAACTATCCCGAACACTTAGTCGTCTCTAGTATCCATGGCAACATCCCTCTCCCCTGCGCAGAGCTGGAGCAGTGTACAGGCCGGCAGTCAGCAGATACAACCCCTCGGAGTACCAAGAGGAGGAGTGGTGGCGGGTGCTCCCCTCTTCGAGCAAAGCCCGGTGCCTCGTCAGTACCAGCAACAGTTTGGAGGGGGAGTGGGGTCTGTGGGGGCGGCTCCCGTTACCCGGGAGAGTGTCTCGGCACCAGGAGTTAGGAGGGGACCCACTCCTGGCACTCCCACCTCAGTGCAGACCCAGGCGTTGCAGCATCAGTCCCGCAGTCCCAGGAATGGAGGGGGGAAGGTGGTATACGGTGAGTTTTCTGCCTGCCTCTGGTCTTTCGTTGCTTGTGTCGGGCAAAAAGTATAAGTTCCCTACGTCATAATATTGTACTTTTGATTGTAATATAAAAGTACAATAATTATCAATTTACATGATCATTTATTTTTATACTGTCTAAAGTAGGGAGCAAATTCCATGTACGTATCTATGATACTTTTTGAAACAATTCTTAGGTTCAAGTAACATGCGTTATAATTTAATATTTATAACATTATTATGCCGGGGAACAGGTTTAACTAATATATATTTTAATAATTGTAGCATTTCGTCTAATAATTAAATATACTACATTATGATGTAATAAATTATGATCGAGAAATGGTCATATTGAACTTATGTGAACTTCATTACCACAATATTTTAAAAAGTGTTTAATATGTATATCTGATTTGATTTGTATTCACCCGTGTTTCAGGTAGTAGTGGATTATTATCAATAATGTAGTTTGTAACATATTTATTTAAATTAACAGATAACATTCTGTATTTCCAGAATATATATTTTATGTGAATAGAATTTCAATTGAATAATCGATAATTTATTATGCAAAAAAGGATTACGAGGCCTAGAAGTATTATATCAATTAAGCGAAAGAGATTTAGATTAAGCGAAAGAGGAGGACACCATTGTAATGGATGTTAGTAGCGTTCTGTTCATATTATCGAATAATACTTTTATTCAGAATAGTATTAAATTCTGGCCCTAGCTACACTGAACCTGAAAAAATCTAAAATAATAACAATATACGATAAAAATGACTAATATGACAATCTAACGTGGTTTATTTTTAGTCAAATAAGTTACAATAGAATTTTCCGATGTCATGTGTATGTTTCAAAACTATATTAAGTCTCAATCATTAGACTATTGTGAATGTTTCTTTTAAATTATGTTTTATCCACAAAAAATATAAAACCATAAAAAAGATTTCTATCTACGAATCCTGTACATTATGTTTTAGTCAGACGATGTCTTCGGGATGTCAAATCATATATATTGTTATGGGTTTTCATTGAAAGGGGTTAGAAGTAATTATGTTTTTGAGTTGATCAAATCTGACAGCTTTTGATGGAAAAAAGCTATTATTTTCAGGCTTATTTATGTATGTTATTGTGTGCATTATAAAGTTTTCTTAATTAATAAATTAAAAGAAAAATAAGCGCCATAATTAAAATTTTTTTTATATAAAATATATAATTCTGATATTTCCATTAACACTATAAAATGAATTATTTTTAAAATGAACACAATTTAGTTTAATAAAATATGGTGTTAATTTATTCGGCTTGTGGGCGTTGCAGGTGCTTCATTTTTTGAATGAATATTTCATCGAAATTTGTGTATGTTTGGCACTGATTTCTTACAATTAATGTGCAGTTATATTATTTTTTGAAATAATTTTAATACTTGAATTTTAACATTATGTTGCATTACAGGCGTAATTGCTTAGCTAGAATCAACAATAGAATTGAACAGATATTTCATGTTTACTAACGATACCTAAAGCAAATATAACGTTGTAGACGATTATAATATTGGAGACGATGAGAACATCCGCATTTTTTATCTGTTTATATTTCACTGATATAATATTTATATTATATATTGGTTTCATCTATATTTTATCGATTTACATGTATTTTAATTGTTATGGAAACAATGTTTTATTTAAATTGACACCCAGTAAACTAGGTTATAAATAAATATACATTACAATTAAAAAGAATAAATATAAAAAACACTAGTAAATAAAAACCAAAAACCGCTACAATAAATATTTGATAAATTATACTTATGTGGAAACGTTTTGAGCTGACCTCTTCTTCAGTAGGGAAATATAATTATTTCAAATATATTAAAAAAATATATTCAAATAACATTTTTAGGAATTAGACTTAGACATTTTTAGATTAATATTAAATATTCTTTTTATTTATATTAATATTGTAGATGTTTATTTTACAAGTAAAGGTTTATTATAATTATTTATATTTTATTACATATTATTTATTAGTATGTAAAACCACTTTGAAATCATCTAGCAAATCAAATATACTTATAGTTATTTAGAAAATATTGAGCAATATTGAAAGACTCCCTCAAGCTCAGTGGAAGTTGTCTAGAGTAATATGCACATCCTTTCTAATGATGTGTATCTGGCGGGGGATTTAGATCCCAGTAGGAGCAACTCGCAGCAACAACAACAACAAAACGCATCGCGCATGGTGACCGAATCGATATCGCCCCAGCCTCTCCGCGTCCCCATTGGTCAGGGGGGTCAGCAGAGGCCACAGCCGGGTGGGGATCAGGGACACATGGGCGGACCTCCTCAGCAACCGTCAATGGGGGGAGTACAGCTGCCGATGCCGCTCGGATGGACTCGACCTGAGGCTGTTGTGAGTTGTATATCTGATTATTGATGAGTTGTCTTATCCGGTTATTGATTAATTGTTTATCTGGTTATTGATTAATTGTTTATCTGGTTATTGATTAATTGTTTATCTGGTTATTGATTAATTGTTTATCTGGTTATTG
>JAUZND010002509.1:0-12814 GCA_034780555.1 Coelogynopora nodosa
AATACTTGGGAATCATCTTCTATTTTTTCGTTTATAGGCTGTATCAAAATAATAATATAAGTAATCGTTTTAAATACGTGAATACAAAAACATGATGAAACATAATTGAAATAAACAGGCATAACAAAACCAAAACACAATGTAAATTTTTAATACTTGGGAATCATCTTCTATTTTTTCGTTTATAGGCTGTATCAAAATAATAATATAAGTAATCGTTTTAAATACCTGAATACAAAAACATGATGACACATAATTGGAATGAACAGGTATAACAAAACCAAAACACAATGTAAATTTTAAATACTTGAGAATCATCTTCCATTTTTCAGTTTATAGGCTGTATCAAAATAATAATATAAGTAATCGTTTTAAATACGTGAATACAAAAACACGATGAAGAATTGTAAAGTACAAATAAAACTGTTTAATGATATTTAATGTATTTCATAAATATTTAGTAACATTTTCATTATAATTTATACAAAATTTTGTAAAATATATTAACAGATTTCTTGAGTATGCTCATTTGAATTAGGTTAATTATTTTAACCTTTTCTACACTAAAGTGATTTAATATTTATGTGCTTTAATAGACAAAGCAGAGATGAATTAATAATTTCATTAAATCATTTAAATATGCATAATAGATATGTCCATAAAATGTTTAAGTTGTACATTTATATCTCAATATAATTCTTTCTTTCAGTAAAACTAAAATTGAACCTCATCGATCTTCAATTTATGTTTTGGTATATACGGTTTAATTGTAGGAAAAAGTTGGCAGTTAGAGAACTTTATGATGTATATTCAAATAACATTATATACTAATCGAACTATGTATATTAATATTCACATAGCCATATTGAAATTTATTATGAATATTTTCATAACCATAATTAATCGAACATTAGTTATGAAAATTCACATAGCATTAATGTAAACTAAACCATAGAAATGTTACAGGATTTTTAAATGTGTCTATTTTATGAAACAACTTTTTATTTAATTAAAAAACATTTATTTTGTTATTATCTTATATATATACAGCGTGATTCGTTAAAAATCTTATTTTTTATTCCAGGAATAGTTATATTCAAAAATGATAGAGTACATCTTGTATTTAAAAAAAAGTTCAGTCAAGTATAATTTACTAAGTTCAGATAAACCAATAAGAAGCAAGTTTTCAAATTTCACCATTCAGATTTTGAAATTTGTAATTTCAATTGGTATTTCTATTGACATTTTTATTTTCATGGAATGTTTGTATGATAGATAAAGTTGTTTTTATAGAAACGTTGAGACAAAATGATTTTAAAGGAACTGCAGTGCTCACATTAAATAAATATGAATGCTTGGCCAGACTACATTGCCCAGACTACAGTGTTACTCTTTGCCATGTGCAACATTTGATAAAAAGAGTTTAGCGATGGTGAAACAACTGGCTTTGATGGAGTTCAAGGTAGCAACAACCCCCAAAGCGATCTCCCCAAGAACAGTGTCATTTTAATTGAAAACACTATGTCAATGACCATTCACCTCATGTGAGAGACATTGCAGAGATGCACGACTTATTGTTCAGCATGGTGCTTCGCATATTCAACAACGAGCTGGAGAAAATCTGGTTCCATACTTATGCCCAATGACATACTCAATGGGCAGAGGACATGCTTGCTTGATATAAATCTCGAGTCTTCAAGGCGAACCTAAAAACCATTAATGAAAACTGGTTTTACTGAAGGAAATTGTGGCCAAAAAATACAACTGGTGCCTGGATAAGTCCAGTCAGTGGTGGGAACATTCCTCAAACACCCCTCAAATCAACAATGGAAACAAAGTTTATGGTTACAGTGGCAGAATGTCTCACAGGGGACCATTTAATACAGTCAATACAGAGATCTATATAGACAGGAAATGGATCAATCCTTCAATCACCTTGCCAACCACATCAAGTTTGAGAACATGGCATTAATGCATGATACTGCTGGAAAGCCTTTGTTTGAATGGATGGTTGCTACAATATCATGAATAAATAATTTGTGTCTTTTTTAAATAAAAGTTTCACATTAATATTTATAATAGTATAAAATAATTGTTATATAAAATGTAAAATATAAATATAGAAGATGTATATTTATTATAACTTCTTTTTCCTTGTCTAATTAACTATTTTTACCTACATTTTTTTAACTGTTTATATTTGTAAAAATGGTGGGGGTACATTTCTATATTAGTGCCAAAAAGTTTATATACTCATATTAATATATAAAAAAAATAATAAGTATTAAATTATTTAGTAATATATATATATATATCACTATTGCTATGGCTATATCTCCTAGAATTCAGGGGTATATAGTCCAAAGCCCATAGGCCTGGCTATATCTCTGGAATTCCAGAAAGAAATAACCTAAAGTCTACATATATATCCCCAGAGTGATTAAGTTACCTTTTTTTGTAAATTAAAAAATATAAATTTAAAATATATAAAAAGTTAGAGAAAAACCATTTAAACAAGGTTTTAGAACTGTAAGGCTAGTATTTTATTTATTTTTAATGATTAAAAAAAATTCTTTCTTTAATTCTTCCAAAAAATGCTTATTTACATTATCTTAATATAATAAAGAAAATGCATATTAAAAAGTAACTATTTTATATATAATTATAATTAATATAACTCTACTGATTGAATTAAATATAAATTAATTACTTAAAGGAATTCCTGGGTATACATAGACATGTCCATTATATATACTATATCAATTATGGAGTAATTTTAGTTCCTGGGTATATATAGACATGTCCATTATATACTATATCATAGTACATATAAATATAATATAGTTATTAACTATATGTATTATAAATTCTAGATATGTAATATATTTTTTAAATGGTGACATATAGATAAATATTATATTAGAGATTGTAGTAATAACTGAAGTTGTCCAAATTAGCATAACTCTAAACTAACTGAGAACCACCCATCCACTCCCTTTTGGTATCTGGAAAAAAAGAGGCCTTTCAGTACTGGTTTTTGTTAAATGAAATGTATATTAATATCTATCTATTAATGTATAATATATTAAGTAATGTAACAAACAGTCAACTTGTAAATCATAAGCATCATAAATAATGTGTAAATAGGTATTTATTGTATTGATTTTTTTAATGTTATACTTTGATCATTAGAACCACCAACGTACCCACTTAGTATAAGCCAACTCTAGATTTGATGACTTTTGGATATTACCTCAACCCCTTAGTAATTTAATAATTAAGATTAATTTATATTTATTTTATTAGGATCATATTTTATAACATATTGTAAAGGTAGACCTGTTAGCAATCTGGTAACCGGATTAATAATTCCAATGTTAGAAGACCAGCAACTTTTAAAATTAGTATATATATATATATAATACAAACTATTTTTTTAAATTATTGTTATGTATATGTATATATATAAATATAATATATTTAGAATATTTTAGTATAGTATATATATTTCTATTATTAGTAAAAAAAATATATATGTGATTTATAATATGTGATATGTGACAAATATTATTATTATATTTATCATTGATTCATTCACGTAATATTTATAAAATAATTATTTATTATTATATTTATCATTGTTTTATTCATGCTAAATATTTTTAAAATTATTTATTATTATATTTATCAGGTTACTATATTTTCTGGTTGCCAGATTGCTAACCCCTTTGTCTTTGACTTTGTACTGTAAATTATATAAAAAATAGATTAAATTATTCTTCATTAATAATAAAATTTAAAATAAATAAATTATAAAAACATTTTAATATGTAATTTAAGTAAATGATAATGTTAATGAAATCATGATGAATAATGAATATATATAATTATAAAAATTAAATGTGTTTGATTGTATGAAATTATTTAATAATTTATTTATTAAATAAATAAAACTATTAAAAATTTCATAAGGTTTTATATGTATAATTGGGTTATTATATAGATAAATCTATATAATAATCAAATAATCAAATTTAAATATGATGCTGAAAGCAAATACCACAGTCAGAGGTAAAGACTGAATAAATAAGGCAAAGCACTGGATAAAAGCAGATTTCATAGCATCACATTTTATTCGAAATAAACTTGGCATCAGCGTCAGTCCTGAACTATTCATAATAATAGTAATATTTTGTACTATTTAGCATCAGCATCAGATTTTGTGAAATCAATATTATTACTACATTTTGTTAAAAAAATATTATTATCATTATATAATTATAATTGAGTACATTATATGAAATTGAAGATATTTAATAAGTTATTGCAATGATGGATACAAATCATTAAAAAATAATTTGTTTTCAGAATGCATTCTATGTCAAAACCTTCAAAATTATAGAATTACTAACATTAATTGAACTCACTGAAATGTAAAACGTCAAATATATCCGCTTTTAATAGCTATTTTGTTACCATAGCTAAATAAAATAGTGACTAATTCAAACAATTTTGTAAATAAACCATATAAATATATAAAATATAGCCAACACTGTTTTAAAGAAAAAATAAGTTATCATTTTCTACAATGAAGAACTAAAATATGTCAAAACTAAAATTATTAATATAATTTATATTTGAATTAAAAATTTTCGTTGCCATTTTAAGAGTTATTTCATATATTATATGAAGCTACTCAGTCGAGTCGATGCTGAATTTATTAATATATAGTTGCAATACTGTTACTATTTGTTACTATACTGATACCATCTGAGACGTCACGGAAGCAGTTCAAAATGAATCCGAATTTTTATTTGATCTTATAGAGGATCCAAGCTTCTAGGAAGACATTGCTCGGGGTGAGGTAGCCCAGTCGGTTAAGGCGCTGGTGACTGAGTGTGAAGGTAGCGGGCTCGAATCCCAGCAGTGTGCCTTATCTCTCCCTGGCAGACAGCTGTGTCTGTCGAGTGTTTAGCAACTCTTCTGAGTTTGTTTAGAATGCCAAAAATTGTTAAATTGTCACCGAAATGTTTGTGACAATTATAAAGTCATATATAAAAAAAATAATTAGGGTAGACCAAAATACTTTTCCCTCAAAAACCCAGCTAAATTTACAACTTATTCGGCCCACCTGTCGACACATATAAATGTTTTAAAGATTATATAACATATTGCTTCAAATCTGTTGCTAAAGGAGCAAAAACATTTTATTCAAGATTTAAAATATTTTATTTGATTTATAACATCAATAATATAATCAGTCTAATATCTAAAATATGGCATAACATTACCAATGTACATACATATGCACATATATTTTAATATTGCACTCGTTGCGCTGCTGCATTATAGGAAGATTTCTTTTGTACGAAAAACCAAAGGAAATGCGTCTTTTTATTGAGTATATAATATTATACTTTACTGTCTTAGCGAATCTGCATGTTTTCTTATTCTAATTCATAGACACCTTTCATAAAATAATACTGAGATCTTTTGTAGCTGTCGTTATTTACAATGTGTATGCATTATTTAATAAAATGTCAATCGTGTTGAAGAAGTATATTTTTACGTTTACAGGTAACATATTTTACACATTAATTCATCTTGTCCACGCCTTTGCCTTGATTAATTATAATAAAGTATATAATAGCAGGTTTTTTGTCTCGGAAAACTCGTTCTTTGTTTGAAATGAAATCATCAAAAGCATATTTTTGTTATTTTTTATATGATGAAAGTACCAAAGAAAACGGGTATACTTAGTACGCTTCATTGTTTTGGTAGTTTTCATTTCCTTCGGTACCCACTACGACGATTAGCCATTATTGTTCCAGTTCATGTAATGTTTTTTATTGACAGTTATACGATTATATACTAAAGACTTTTATAAAAAAAAAATTATATATAAACTGCTTGCCCGTAGCTATAATTCTCTCACCTGGTATTATAATGTTAAGAGTAAAAATCGGTGTCTCCAATAACGTGCATACTACCATTTCTATTATAATATTACGACAAACGAAGATGTTATATGTCCGCCATAGACTTTAAATGAATTAACTATTAAATGCTTAACTATTAAAAATCTATGATGTCCGCCTAGTCGGAAAAATAAATTCTAGGCTATGTTTCCGCCTAGTCGGATTTTGTTTTATACATAGATTATATATATATACATAATAGCTAATATAAATATGAAAATACTGTTATATATATTATTATTGTAAGTCACACCTAATGAATAAAATACTATGTTGATTTTATGAGCTAAATATGTTAGGCGGACATTTAGACGGGAAAATGTTTCTAGGTTATATGTCCACCAAAAAAATATTTAGGTCGTTAGGTATTAATTATGTATATATATAACCTAGGCGGATACATAGCCTAGAATGTTTTTGGCCGACTAGGCGAACATATAAAATCGTCGTACGAGAAAGTATAGTAGGTCCTATAGTAAACTGCTTGGCCAATTATTAGTATATAATTTTGTAAAATACTAAAATTTAAAACACAAACCATACATTGAAATTTATTCAGATTTAAACATGTGAATTTTAAATGTTATATCTTGTAAAATGCATTTATACAATAGCTTTTTAACTACTATTCCATAAATTATCATAATTTATAATAAAGTATGATATATTATATAGTATTATTTTATTTATGATAAATTGAAATTGTGGTGATGTAAAAGTTAAAAACTGATGAATATATGTATAGCAGAATTACTATTTTTCCATTATTTTGTAAAAAAATTTAGCCTTAACCGCTATTTATGCTTGCATTAATGTTTCAACAATACAAAAGTGTGCCACACTTATTCCTGCACTATCAAAATTTATTATAGATAATTTTATGCCACATAATCATTCATAATTTTAGTTTACAATTTTATTACATAAATTGTAAAAGTTTATATATTTTTTAAAGTACGCGATTTTAGTGATAATGATTCAAACTTGTTATACCTTTTTGCAACTTTTCGACTATAGTTTTCGTTTATAAATAGCGTTTTCATTGTACAGGGGCTCTTTGAAGCACACCGTCTTGGTTATCAAACGCTACCCACAACGCCACTACTTCAAACAACTTACAACAGAAAACTGAAATTGATTCTATCCGCCCACTCGCAGCTTAAAACTCACAAAGAAATCTCCTGCCATAGAGGAAACCCCCTTCCTTCTGACCTGAATGGGACGCATTAAAAGATCCTCAGGTTCTCATGCAGATTCGGCAACTTAGAGGTGCCCACAATGCCACAGAACTCAAAGGCAACATCTTAGTTGCTAGCAAAATCTTCCCATAGCTACGACGTCAGATGTACAGGGAGCGTCCTCTACGTGGCACATCTGACTTCCATGCTTCCCACAAAGAGAACTGTTCTCAAAAGGCTTCAACCAATCAGGAGGCAGGGAAAGGTACCAACGAGTCGGTTTTTTTAGTAGTTAAGGCGCTTATCAGGCGGGCAAACACTTTAAATTGTTCAGCCACAAAAAATGCACTGAACTTAGCAGAGTCGCAGCGGACGAAATGCAAGGGAGAATTGTCTCAAAACAATTACTACTATTAGGCACCCACCCCAGACAACCCCATCAAAACGAAATCAGAAAAGCTCAATGTCAGATCAACTGCTAATTTACGTTTTATGCAAATCAATGCTGATTGTATAAATACTTGCATCGACGAGATCAGAAAACGCGTGAATAAAAGAGACATCCACTTTTCCTCGTTCAGGAAACCAAACTCAGATCTAACTACAAATCTCCTATGATTCAATGTTTCTCAAAAGTTAGAAGGGACAGACAGAAAGGCATATGTGGCGGTGTTATTACCTACATCAAAAAAGATTGACTGTATACGCACAATTCGAACAAACAATCCCTAGAACCCCTATAAATGCCTACAAATAAGATCAAATCTGACAAGAACAAATAGCTTACAAAAGTTAATGTTTGCTTACTTCCATATAAACAAGGTCGGTAGATGGGAATCTACAGACGAACTGGCTTCCCATGGAACAAACGTCATAATTTTTGGTGACTGAAACAGCCATTTAAGTTTATGAAAAGATACTCAACAATAATACAATAGAGAAAGTATTCTCGAGGATTGGCTGGCTAACAAAGAAATGAAGATATATGCAACAACGGCCGCCAAACCAGTATATGCAGAGCTAAAGAGCTACAGTGCCTCTGACATTACAATCTACATCACGAAAGTTGTGGAACTCTAGAAAGGACAACAGGTGTAGGAATGAGTTCGGGTTATCTTCCTATCTTCATTCTATTGAAAGATAACATCAATTGAATAAAAGAAACGGCACCTACTCGCGCAAGATAAAAAAAGAAAACAAGTTAATTGGGCCATTTTGTCCGACTATGTAGATAACCAATTGACACACTAAAACATTAACGAGAAGAGATGAACTCTGAGCAAGAAGGTCAACCATTTAAACGATATAATCATTAATGCAGGATATATAAACATTTAGACAAAGCAAAAAAAATCAAGTCGAAGCATGGTACTCAGTCCAAACATCAAAAGAGCCATCAAACATATAAATATCCTCAGAAAAGTCATTAGCACAAAACGCTTCGAATGTTTAGAATCTTGTAAACATTTCAACGATATGATCAGAGAAGAAAAAGAACAGAAGTGGAAGGAATTCCTTGGTGAAATGGAAATTACTCAAAACAGTCAGAAAACGGCTATCAGGATCCACATCAGAAAACGTGACCGAACGATGCCCTAGTTCGCAATGGCAGAACCATTTCATCCAACACAATGAAAGCCGAAATATTTATGCAAACTATGCTGCAGTTTCTAGACTAATATTTAGTAGGGAGGAAAAAAACTGTAATAGAGAAAACAGAAAAGCTCCTAGAGGTCCTCAGTTTGGATATGAAACAACAGTCCCTTATACAATCCAAGAACTCGAAAAAGCCATTATTTAAATGAAGAAGGTCGGGGCAGAAGGCCCGGATGATATACAATGTACAACCAACCATTAACCATTCGTACGTGGACATATTTTTCAGGGTTTGCTATTGTACATGGAAAGTGGAGAGGGGGGGTAAACTGGGGAAACAATCTTATGATTAACAAGAAGTTTGGTATGCAGATACTTTCTAAAGACTTGTCCAGCAATCTTTATTTTCAAAATAAAATTCATTAGTATCATTTTAATGACTTGATTACGTCATAAACTCCAGTTAGAAAAACTATTGGAAAATAACCATATATGCTACATATATATTGACCTATAGGAGAGGAACAGGGTGCTGGTAGATTTAGGATGTGAGTTCTCCTCTGACCAGAGGAAGGCTAATCGCTTCGTACAAGTGTTTGTGGGGTTAGCCGCCACCGGTTCTCTAGAGAGGAGAGAAAGAAGAACCGTGAAGTGAAGAAAATCCTGAATGGGGAGACTCTTCTTCATGGGCCTGAATGGTAGGAATGTAATCCACATTCTTAAGCGGAGTTCACCTGTGCACTGGACCAGTCAAAGGCAAAGGCGGCTGAGGGTTCAGTTGGTATAGCTGCGGATGTACCAGACTCTCCTCTTGAGCACTGCCAAGTACTGTGGGGCGGGATGGCAACCTTGGCTGTATAACTCTGCAGTCATTGGCTTCAGGAGTGTTCGGCGCACCTTGGCCTGCGGCTGCGAATGTTCAGGATGGGGAGGCCTTCTTTGGCCGTATTGGCGGAGAACCCCGTGACGGTGGTCTCGTATCTGCGGGGACTTCGGCTCCTCTGACGAGGATCCCGCCTGACCTAACCCAACCCAACCCAACTACACTGCAGCGCAACAAGATTTGGCTAACGAAGCACACAAGTAAGACTAAAGTAAACTGCGCTATATTTACGCAGGCGCTACTGAAGCGGAAATAGAAGATCTTGCAGCTGCTTTACTACAAAATACCTGCAGATACGGCTAACCCAAAAAGGTGTGGCAAATCATTAACAACGCCACTAGTCGCAAGGAACGTCTAAGAACAGTCCTGGCGGCAGAGACAATAGTTCATATTATCGAAAATGTCTCCTCGTTACTCACTATCGCAAAATCTTGAACTGATCACAGACTCACACAGAGTTTTTAACCCCTGCCTATAACATCCAGACCACATTATTCTCCTGCAAAACAATCAATCTCCACGAATTCTTTACTGCTATCAAACAAGCTAGACCAGTCGGTGCATGTGATCCAGACAACGTTATCCCACTCGTGCTCTAAAACACTACTACGTGATCTGATGAAAGTCATGGCCAATACATGGGAAAAAGTTACAACACGTATGGCGGAAGTCAAATATTGTCTCGATCCCAAAAAAGGTTGTTCAACCACTCTCCAACCGCGTTATATTAAACCACATATTAGA
Source organism: Coelogynopora nodosa (assembly GCA_034780555.1). Classification (NCBI taxonomy): domain Eukaryota; kingdom Metazoa; phylum Platyhelminthes; order Proseriata; family Coelogynoporidae; genus Coelogynopora; species Coelogynopora nodosa. The sequence goes on from JAUZND010002509.1 coordinate 10,380, forward strand.
TTGTCTACATTTGTATCTCCAAATCGATCCGCAACAGAACAAGTTTGCGGAGCTCATCAACGCCCACTCGCTGTGACATTTGTCGACTTCCGCAAGGCCTTCGACGGCGTGAGCCGATAAACCGTCGCCTTTGTCTTTGAAAACATGGCGCGACGTTCCCGAAATCTTAATGGATGCGGTTACGTCTCTATGATCCGGAACCTCAGGATCCATCATCACACAACATGGATCCACAGATCATTTAAAACAAAAATGTTTGACAATCAGACATCATTGCTCATTTTATTTTTGTCGTTGTCCTGGAAAATGTTCTTCGCGACGCTAACCTAGAAATTGACGCTTACCAATTACCTAATAGAATAATTGCCGAGTAATAAAAGCTTACCAATTATCGCGTCGCAAAAGCTCACGCCATCCTGAATTGTGCTTGCTATTTTTAGCTTTTACAGACGACCTTGTTGCCATGTTAGTCCGAGATCACAACTCAGCATATTTATCACTAGAGCGTCTTGCGAAGTCAGCGAACAAAAAAAAAACTCAGAGCCTATGCTTAATGGTGACAAAATTGAACTAAGTGGACAATTTGTTCATGTACCTTAGAACCAAATCACCAGCTGTTAATTGTGTTTAATTCTATAGCGAACCAGAAATCCAAACTAAAACTATTCAAACCAGCATTTGATCAGGTCCTAGCATATTTGTATATGGTTTAGGGCTTTGCCACTGCTGGAGGCGAGGGCGAGGAAACTCGACGCGACTCATCAAGCTCTGGTAAGATACTCACTCGGCTTCCACTATTCCCAAATTATTCCCAACGAGGACTTTCTCTCATTCGGAGTTCAGGACCTCAGTGGAATATTCGGCAAATGTAGCTAAAAAGACGCTGAATGTCACAACTTCCCACTTACTTGTGATGCAATCACTGAATCCCTTTAACTCATTTTAAATAATTTTTCTTTGATATATGTAGATATCGTGTCAAAGTTGCTTCACATCGATTAAATGTATCATACTTAAAAATAAATTATATATGTAATTGCTAAATACACGATAAAAATTGTTATAGCTGAATAATATCTTACGCATGACATTAACAACGTTAACCGCTATATTTAAAAATAAGAAAATGTTAAAGATTTTTTAATATTATATTTAACTTATTTCAAACTTTTTGAATTGCTAAAGCCTGATTAATTTTTTTAAAAAGGTGACATTTTTAAATACATAAATAAACTGATACTAACATAACCTATGGATGTCCATAAAAGTGTCTATAAAACTGTTAACCTGCCCATTTTGTTTCTATCATGTATATATATATATATATGCCAGCTTCTTTGTATTTGACAAAGTCTTGTACGTAATTAGAAGAGTAGGTGAAGAATATTTTAAATTGATCTTGCGTGTGTTTGTTCTATGTTAACAACATGTAAAAGATATACTGCAAATTAATTACGGGATTTTATATATATTCATCTTCTGATTTAGCACCACCTTCATCTTAGACTTAAGAACTACTCCACCTATAACAGACACAAACAACATATCAAAATGAAGCCCTCAAAATTCTAGGAAAATCATATTTTTTCAATTTTAATATAATTAATGACTTTTTGAGTTATGACGTCATATGTCGTGTCCCCAAACCCAATTTTACTGTGTAAAAAGGCCCAGTACCACATTCATCTCAGGAACCATGCTACCTACAGACACAAACAATATATCAAAATGAAGCCCTTAAAATTTTAGGAAGATAATATCTCTCCGATTTAAATTCGAAAGTGGTTTAAACTTTAAAGGTGGTGCTGTATCGGGAGATGAATATGGAGAAAAGGTTTATTATGTGTTAAAATGTGTTTAAATTTGCAAATCAAAACTAAAATGTATCACCAATTTACAGGATAATTTAATTGTTCTTCTTTACTTGTTTGACCTAGTAGTATTAATTAGTTCCAATAAATTATTTAGTATGGTCTATGGATGCAATTAAAATTAATCTTTCATATAGATTATATTAAAATAAAATGTTAAAAACATGTTCAAACATAAACTCAAATTTTTAAATATATATTATCAATCAATATATTAAATTAATTATTATTTATTTTTATATATTTAACCATATAATATATTATTTGATTAGTTAAGATAAATATCTGCTAAATAAATATTTTAATATATATCTAATCCTACGGCAGTGGGATTGTTAGCTTAATGTTCTAAAAATAGAACACAGCATCAACCTATAGCAGGTAGGTATTATAGGACTTTAACAAACTAAGGGTTATTCAAACAGCTCCCATTTAAAAACTAGTTAACATTTTGTAACCATTTAAAAATAAGCGTGTATCGCAGCCACGAATCTACTTTGTTGCTTAATTTCAGCTTCATAACTATAACGGTTCCTGAGATATAAAGGGGCAAAAATGACCCAC
>JAUZND010002510.1:0-33785 GCA_034780555.1 Coelogynopora nodosa
TGATTTTTAGCCGACCGACCGACCCAAATATATGTTGAACGGCGGACCCGAATTGAAAAATCAAATTTGTGTAGCCTTATGCACAATCGCCCATACATGCAGTCAACAGTATCTTTTTTTTTACTACATATAGTTTGAATATATATACTTATTGAATTTACTATTTTATACAGTGCTATAATTACTTAATGCAGTATTTTTCTTTCTATATTATAGTGAAGTCATTTTGGAGATGGTGGATTAGTCAATGACAATGTTAACCTTTCCTTTGCCTTTGGCTTTGGCTTTGGCTTTACCATGAATTTCTGGTATTCTTTCAGTTTATGACTGTAAATTATTTTGCACTTATTTTTGGCAATAATATTTGTTTTATTGCTAATATTAGTTAAAAATATGATATCTATATGTTGTCTAAAAATGATTATCTATGACTAAATATATTACTGATACTCACACACACACTGATAGTAATACTAAGTCTAATAATTGTCTAATAATAATTATGTACACAAAGTTCATGAAAAGATGTTATTGTCTAAATAGTAAATATCTTTATATTGTATTTAAATATATTATTGTATTTCTTAACTAATATTTGCATTAAAACAAATGTAAAAATATTATTAATATCACATTTATTAAGTATAATATTTGTATTGAAACAATTATTAATCATAATATTATTATTGTATTTTTAATAAATATTGCTGGCAAATATAATTATAAGCACCTAATAATTTACAGTCATAAGCTAAAACAATACCAAATTTCTAATTAAAAACAACTTTTTATTCAATTAAGTATTGTATATCACTTATCTAAGATTTTATAATTGAGAAAATCACTTGAGCTTTCTGTAATTGTATTATAATGCCCTAAATTATTTAAAGTTCCAATACTATAGTATATTTGGCACTTTTTCAGTATTCTGGACCCATTAAATTATAAACTCCCTAACAAAAATATACCACTACCAGTCTCAAACCAAAACTAACTTAAACAAAAACTATTTATTAATAAAATATGAAATATATACATGGTATAAAAATTATAATTATAATTGTTTTCAATGATATGTTGGGTAGGATTATGTATTAATTTGTCCTGTATAAATTTAAATAGATTTAATGATTGATTTTGTTTAAGTTATTTTCTGTTTAATGGCAGTCATTTTTTCATATAATATTTTTTTCTTTTTAACTCTTATTATATTCTTTTATTTCTTTCCTGTTATCTCAATAATTTCTTCAGGTATACATTTTACAACATTAAATTATATATAGATATCATTACTAAAAATATGTATACTATATTGAAGCTATAAATAATGCAGTTAAAGGATTTATAATTTGGTGGTTATGGAATACTGATTAAGTGCCATATATTTTGCTCTATATATGATAAATATATATGTATAAATAATTGATGATTTTCCAAATCACAGTGACTATCTATTTAACCAGAATTTTTTTATCCAGTTATTTATTTTTCATTATTAATAATATTAGTATTGTTACAAACTATTTTTATTGACACTGATATTAATAGTATTAATAATACTAACAGATTACTGGAGAATATAATTCTATTTGGATAGTGTATTTGACTATTTTTTGCCAATACCAGTTTAATAGTCTAATAATGGTATTAATAGGTTAGTAGTATTAATATATTTAATAGTCTAATAGACTATTCAAATGGCATTTTTTCCTGTTAATTGCTTTTCAATATTATTAATATTCGTGTCTATAAAAATATTTTTAATGGATATTAATAATAACAAAACAGATCTTTTAGAATTTGTGGAATAAATTGTCAGTTGAATTGCCACAATATTTCCAAATTTTATACTGATATTACCTTACACCATTAATTAATTTATTTTTCATATCAATTATAAATAAAACCTGATTATAATTATGTAAAGCCTGATTATTGTGAAAAATACCTGGTATTCAATGTGACTATATTAATAATTCTGAATAACTTTTGGCTGATGACAAATACCAAGTATAAGTTATATGCTTTACCTTTTCTCTTGAAATTTGGATTTATTCTTCATATTTAGCATCACTATCAGCATCATGTTTTATGAAATTAGCATCATGTTTTATATCTAACATGATTTTTATAAAATATGAAAAGACTCCATATGATCATACACTTTATTTATCAAGAAATTAAAGTAATTGATAATATATTTAATTTATATTTATTTTTGGTAATTTAATTACTATAATATAGTAATAGTTGCTTTAAAAATACTATTCTGAAATTAAAATAAAGTATTATAGGTATAGCATCTATGCCTATAGGAATACATTTATTATATTAATATTATTATAAACTTAGTTTAATATTTATATATTATTCTGTCCTATAATCTTTATTAATTATTTTAATTGCTTGAAAACATTTTATTTATCATTTACAGTATATTAACAAATATTAAATTTATAATAATTTTAACTAATCTGTGATATAAATAGTTATTTATAATTATTTTATTTTAAATTTATTTATAAGTTATTACTGTTTATTCTTAGACTTATATAAAATATTTTATGATCATTATTTATTCCTTAAAATAATATTTTCCTAATTATTATTTTAAATGATTTACAGTATTTAATATATATACCTTTTTACCTTTTTTGGAATTACGTTATTTAATAATACATTTTTTGTCTATATATTAACAGTCAATAATAACATAATTATGAACTGTATATGCTTTTCTGATTATCTCCATTCTAGTAAGCTATTTATAAAATCTTATTTTTATTAGTTCTATGTCTATAAAAAATTATTATATAATTGATAATTTACTTTTAATATAATCATATTTAATTGCTTACCTACCAAATATCATACTTAATACATTTATTTTATATAAGTTAATATCTTTCCTTACAAACATGATGCTCATATTTCATTGCACTCTAATCATATAATTCCATACCAACTATGCTGCCACATCAACAAACATCAACCTTTTGTTCACTTCACAACTCTAAAAGCATCCCAGAAGGTAGTCCAGTACTCTTTATATCCTACAATTTGCATACTCACTGACCTCTAGATTAATCCCAAAAGTGTTAGGGGCTTCTTTTATGGTGTTAGTTGAGCAATCCTGTTACAAGTTTGTAACAAAATGTATTTTTTAAATTGTCTTTTAAAAGAATCTATGTACACACATAAATTTATTTCATAGTGTAAGTTTTTTTTTATAAACAATTTAATTTCACAATATACTGATACTACTAAAAAAATGTCATTAGTGTAATTTTTTTGGCATAAATTGCTTTCTGATAGGGACATCATTTTTATTTAGTTTTAATTTTTATTTTAGCTTTTCAAAGATTTATTTAATATAATTCATTGCAATTCTTACATACTATTGAGCTAATTGATTATTATATATTCCCCATACTAAATCTTGTTCAATTTTTTTAAGTTTATCACCATATTTTATAACTTTTAAATATTTTTTTTACATATGCACTTTCATTATTATTTATTTGATTCATTTAGCTACATACAGGGTTGTCACACAAACCAGCACATTTTCTTTAATCTATTAATCTGAATTTCAGGTATGGAAAACTCTTTAAAATTATATCCTAAACATTAAAAAAGTTGATTAGATTATATATTTGATATGTGAATATATATGATATATTAGATGGGTGGCAAGATATCACATATATACCTATATAATACCTCTGATCATTTTTTTTCCAGAAAATTAAAGGGTGTAATTAGATTCCTTGGTTATGGTACTACTTAATTCGGAGGACCATTATTGGTTTTATTAATTAAAGTAAAGGTTTAATTGTAAGAATAGATAGGTATATATATATACATTGTATACTTAATTATCACATTGCCTTTAGTATTGATGTATTTGTAGACATGGAAATGATCTAAGGTTCTATGGTAATCATAAAACATATGCTATGACTTTAAAGTAAATATACGTTATCTCCTTAAGTTATAATTATTAAATTTGTTATTGTGACATGAAAAAGACATATCTTTTGAACAAATGAACTTATTTTTAAAATTTTACTTAGGTATTAGAGATATCACCAATTTATCTTGACATATGATTGATATGGTTGTTTTTTATTATAAATACTATGGATTAAATTTAATGTTTAACATTTACTACAAGTTACTTGGGTTTTTTTATTGATATTTCTAACTCATAGGTCATTAAATAGAAACTGAAATATTATCGAATTTTATTATATTTATAAATATAATAAATATGTCATGTAATATACAATTCGTAGGTAAATATATTATATAACAGAATACTAATTGAAAGAGTGTTATTCCTAATACCTAATAATTCTTATTGATAATATTTTCTAAATTATGAGCATTTTTTAAATAATTATATAATTATACTTAAATTTAATATTTTAATAATTTTTTTATGTATATTATCTATTTATTAATGTGTTCCTCTTTGCCTCTTCCTCCATAATTTGCTGAAAAATTGTATTTATATTAAGTTGAGTATATCTAAATCAGAATACAATGTACACTTGAGGAATATAACAATAAATTTTTGTAGATTGATTATATATTTCTTTTTGTTAATTATTTATTAAAAGTATTTCATTATATATTATTTAATTCTATCTCTCTATGTAGATTACAAATTATTTATAACACTTTTATATTTGAAATTGTAACCTTTAGTTGGTTCATGTTTTTATGTGATAATTTATTGACTGTTTTTTCTTTATGTATATGGATTTAGTATTTTTATTGGTATACATATATTACATTTTGTTGAAATAGTTTTATTATATAAGTTAAAACCTAAAAAATTTCAATACTCAAATTATGTTTTCAAATATGTTTGATGTACAGTTTTGAAATAGTTACCTGCTGTAATCATATTTTAAAATAATTTATTTCAGCACACTGCTGGTGAATGCCTGTGCCATTTTGAATTTCAAATAGTGAGTAAATTATGAATAACTGATTTTAGTATTTTTACTATATAATCTTCAAAATAATATTAATTTTAAACTACTTTTAGCAAAGAGGAGAAAGATTTTGGAGAAGTCATGAGCCCTTCGATAGGTATAATTTTTTACAATCTGAAGTTTTTGTGTTTTTAACTTTATTATTATTTTTGGGTTGTATTTTATTCATTTTATTTAGGTCACAAAATACGTGAATTTCTCAAAAGTCTTCGATACTTCAGGATTTTCATTGGCTTGTGGAATATGTTTGTAATATTTTTAATGCTGACGTGAGTTTTTATTTTATTAAATTGCTTTACATTTTGAATGACATTGTTTAAGATTAGGGTTTGATTTACTGTTTATTACTTCAAATTTTATTCCTAGATTTCATTTGATGTTAGTAATTATTTCTTAATTTTGATTGAACATTTTTCCCTGTGTTTGTTTTTCAGATTTTTTGGATCATAATGTCTTAAATCGAAGCTGTGCATTATCTGTATGAATAAATGTATTATTGTTTGCTATTTTTGTTATTTGTATTTTTGTGTTTTGGACTTTATTTTTGACTTATGGTAGTTCAGTTATAGACATTTCACGTTTTTAACTTAAGCAATATATTCTTTATAGGTTGCCTCATCGATTGCCTTTTGTAAAGCACAGGCGGCTTTTTTTGTACATTTTATAATATTCAACTCGTTTTTTCATTCGACTCCAATGCAAGAATTCTCTCTCCATTTTAGTTATTTCTGGTGTACTGTACTGTAGTCGGAATAGAAATTGTGTATACTATGTTCTGTTTTTAAGTATATGATTATTTAATAATAAACAACTTTTGAATTAGTTTTCAGCTTCTATTTTTATTATTGATAATACATTTATTATTATATGGCTGTTTACTACTTTTATTACTCTAATAATATTAAATATTTTTAGTTTTTTAATTTTAACACCTATTCACCCGAATTGAGTACAATGGACTTATCATATTCATTGTATAAGTAAATTATTTGCTGATTTGCTCTAAAGGTCAGGTTAAATAATCTGCTAATGATCCAATATCTTTAAACAACGTTCTAATTCAGGATGACTTTCTAGTTTGTGACGCTTCATTAAATATTTATTAACCAATTTAAATCGATTTATGACGCTTCATTTACAAGTTATTAATCAATTTTAATCTATTTATGATGCTTCATAATATAATTTTTAATCGATTTAAATCAAAATACATTAACACCGTTGAAACCTCTATAACGAAAAGTTTATTTAACTGTTCGAATTTGTTTTGTTCAGACTTTGTTAACATATAGATACAGGTAATCACTCAAAATTTTTAATAAAATCATAGTTCTTGCATACCATATTATTAAAATAAATGTTAACTATTATGTTTGAGTTTATACGAAAATATTTTTTAGTTAGGCAGTATTTTATTTTTCGTAGAAACGCGACTTAACACCATATATTTTCTATAATAGACAATTTTGAATAAGCAAAAGAAAATGTTACGCAATTTAAACTTGTTTCAAATTATAAGAAAATTTAATTACCTTAATTGTTATTAGACAATAATCCTTTTTATTCGCAATTAAGGAGCAAATACATTTTTTGATTGGTTAAAATAAAAGTGTGTAAAAAATCTGTCAACATTTCTTTTGATTTATAGAATAATAAATTTTTAAGAATTAAACCTTTACAATTTAGAATTCGTTCATATTCGTAATCATGACAATCAAACTTTCAGCCTGATCAGTCAGAACATGACCTCCTCACAACAAACCAACTCCAAAAAGGCGGCATCGGGTGTCAGGACATCTTTCACCAATTTTGCCGACTACTGTAGCACTCTGTCGGTCTGGCTGGAGGGTCAAAAACATCTTCTCGTTGCCTGGCAACATCAGTCCTACGACCCCGCCTCATACCACACGATGCAGACCTATGCCAACTATCATGCCAGCCAGCACTTTGCCAGTCAGATGGGGGGGCTGTCCGCCACCTCTCCAACCCCCTCACTTTCAGCCAATCAGACAACAGCGGCCCCTGGTCCTGGTAGAACAATTGAAGCGCCAGAGCAAGCGCCCCCTCAAGACCCGGATATGCCAATTCAAGGTCACTTGAGTTATTTTGGTCTTTACTAATTGAATTCATTGGTTTGACTGAATGATATTTATTTGAATGGTTATTTACCTAACCATGGGCGGAAAAATTATATACTTTAAAAGTGTCATTTATATATGTATTGATATCAATTTCTATCAAATATTTATGTGTTTATTTAGCTATATTTTAGACATTTTTCGTGAAATAATGATGAAATTGCATTTATAGTTAATCTTTATTTTCGTTTATTTGTAATGAAGTCAACAATTAAGCTGTTCACTTATGTTTCTATTCTGTGTAGTTTAACTTATTTCACAAGTAATTATTTTTAGAAGGGTTTTACTTATATTATTGTATCACTTTAAAGTTGTTATCATGCTCCAGATGTAATATACATATATGTTTGAATTATCTGAGAATTAATCATTTTATTGGTTCAAGTGACTCATAATGAACCATTTTATGCTCTAAAACAACACGGTAGTCAACGAGTTTACTCGTATTTAGTTGATTTGAATAATTATTTATTAATTTTAATTGGCCCATAACTTATACCTGATTGTTCTAAAGTTTAATAATCTTTGACTAGTAATAATTTCAAATGTAATTTTATATTAAGTCTAATGAAATGTTTTCAATCCATTTGGTTAGCTTGAACTGTTTATTTGAATGGACTGATATCTTCATTGTTCAGGACGCCGGTACCAGATTCCCAATCCCTGGAAGAGGATTGCCGCAGAAGTTATCGACTATTTGATTCTCCTGGTTGTCAAAATAATTTTCGCTTTCATCATTAATCGAGACCTTTCCTTTAGGTGAGAAAAAGCTTTTAAAAACTAACATATTTAATTGGGGGAGGCGTTTTTAAACATATTTTTTGTAATAATCTGAAAGATCTTTCCATCTCACTGTTGTTACCAAACAATTATTGTTTTTAACAAAGCTATAACATTCGATATTTAGATTGACAATTTTGACTTTTTTATTGTTTTTATCGTGTCGAGTATTTATTATTATTATCTTGAATGACGAGCACTAACCTATATGAAAGTGTGACTATTTTTATTAATCTCTCGATGAGTTTTATTTCCAACCTTTCCAACAATTCATACGTTTAAAAAACATAGAAGATTGTTCGGAAATATTTAGACTTATATCATCCTTTTTATTTTACCATAATACGCAACGATTAAATATAGTAATTCACGTCAATACAAAGAATAACATTTTAAAATATTTATCAAATATTGAAATTATACAATGGAATAATTCTAATTTATTATAGAAATATTATAATCAACATTTTTTTAATGCTTAATTTTTTATACATTCGGTCTACTATTAACAGACATTCGGTGTACTGTTTTGGAATTGTTTTAGAAAATATGGTGATTGTCTTCACAATGATATCTATTATCCTAGTTGTTATTCACTTTACAATTTTTTCATGATTTCGCATAGTTGTTTTCAAACCTGTAGTCGCATATTATTTTTTACATAAAAATGTGATTTTTTCAGGACTTTGGAGAGGAATTCCTTGTATGTAAATACATACATAAGGGGTGTTGTATACTAGCGCTGATGTCATTGTATTCATGAGTGTCAATGAGGGTTCATGTTGTTATATAAAATTCGTAATTGTAAGAATCACCACCCTTTTTTTATTTTTATAAGATAAGAGGCCACATTCACAATTTGTATGGCATTTGTTTTTCTTTCATTTATTCATATATTTTCTGAGGTGACTACAAATTGCACCCTTAAATATTACATTTTAACTGTTTTTATTTGCATCATTATTTTAAATGTATTCTGGGTCATAAAACATTTTTTCAATTCAGTGCTTTCGTCTATGTTCTACGCCAATTATTGTTTTTGTTTTATCCGGATAGTAAAACATTGTCAGCTTCTAAGATAAACGATTCCCCCACTCCACACAACAGACAGGTGGCAGAGAACATCGACCTGGATCTGCGGTATCTCAGCCAACGCTCGACCACAATGGCGGGTGGCTCATCATCCAGCTTCACCAGCAAGACGTCCAAGGTGTTGGGAGGGGCAACCACCGGCTTCACGGGCGACATGAACCCCTTCGAGCTGGTCACCCCGGAGATCATCATTGCCGAGCTGGTCAACCGGATCTTCATCACCATCTTTGAGGTGTTCCACTACTGCCCGGCTTGTCACTTGTCATACATCACCCTAAAGGCACACCAGGGGGGGGGGGGGTCGAACCATCTATATTTTATCTATTGAGGCTATCGTTCTTCAATTTTCAGTCACTACCTATTTTCTAATGCACTTTAAATTTCATATTTCGGAGAACCTACTAAAGAACTTGACATTTTATAACTGTTTTCTGATTCAAATAATATGTAAGATTTTAGGCTGAAACCTTACATACTTTTTGCTAAATTAGTTTTAGACACTTACTGATAACTATTATAACATCTTTTATTATTAGAATTTGAATACCCTATACTATACAGTATAGCCCCTAAATATATGTTGTTTCATGCAACCGATTTACCGTTGTTTGTAGACTCAAATATTGAAAAAATTATATTATAGAAAAGGTTTTAATATGAATAACTATCAGGTTAGGTAGATATGCCATTTATGTTTCACACAAGTATAATTACGTTTAATCAAAATTGATTAAAATATTCTTTTAAACAATAGTTGTTTTTATCATTAACATTTGGTTGTTTTACTATGTTATTATAAAAATAGTTTTTAGATGTATATCTACTGATTTAAATTTACCGATATTTTTAAAATGTGCTTTTTTATATGTGTGGCAAATACATATTATAATATATATCGTAGGCCATACCTTTTAATAAAACATCCGCGTATTAAACTCAATAATTATTATACGATTTTGTCCAACATTAGTGAGACGGTAACTATACAAATAGCCTATCAATCATAGTTGCTATCTTTAAATATCCTTGATAATTGGTAATACGACACAAATCATTGTCGCTATCTTTAAATATCCTTGGTAAGTGGTAATACGATACAAAGCATTGTCGCTATCTTTAAATATCCTTGATAATTGGTAATACGATGCAAATCATTCAATGGTAATGCTTCTTTTTAAAAGAAAAACATACACTTTAATTATGATAATATTTTATTAATAAATATCTATTAAACTCTTGTAGTTTGGTTTCGTTATATCCCCATTAATTCTTTAGAATATGCTTCCACTGATATTTATAACTTTTGTGTTATCCAATCATGACATTGAGTCAGTGGAAATGTATATATTTTTTATCCAATTAAGGAATTTTTAAATCTCTTTTTTTATTGGAACGAATGTAGTATAACTGAGTACCATTCGCACTCCTTCTCCCCCTCACTCAGACCGTGTGCCTGCATCGAGGTCTGAACGGACGTCTAGGGGGCGCCACCCCGGGTAAGCGGCTGATGGGGCTGCGTGTAGTCTCCTGTCAGGAAGTGTATGATCTTCCCGGCCGTGTTGAGGTGGTACCGGGGGCCAATCCTGGAATTTTCAGGTGGGACACGAGTCACGCGGTACCTAAGCTACTAATTGTAGTAGATTTCATAATAGATAACAATTACAACAAAACCAATATTACTGCACGTCAGAGCGTATTTTTACATATTTTTTGAGCTAGTGATAGAAATTAATTTATGTTTATTATAGTAGAACATTTCATAATTCCACTCTTTATTAAAAAAAGGTCGATGGTAATGTTTTATTTATGTTGCTCGTTGAAATTTCCAATGAGAATATAAAACATGAAGATACTTCCGAAATTTAATTATTTAGTTAGGGTGTCAAATTGACAAATGGAAATGTCAAATTAAGAAAAATGTTTTTAATAACGAGTTTTGATCGTTTTCTATTCATACTCAACTAAAACTATCAATATTAAATTTGCAATATACCTGCCTAATTCTTAATACACTTTTAAGTCCGTATATTTTTGTAGAATATTGTAAAACAAGTTGCCATGTTTTAAAACTAACATATTGTATCTTACAACCATTACAAACTGTAGCCTATCTAAAAACTTAGTTTTTTACTTTTATTATTCTTTTTTATATTCCTTCTCTATCCTATTGTTCATTGAACCACATTATATTTATTGCTGATTGCTCTTGAGTTAATTTAAGAGATAAACATTTTTGACAGTCTATTAACGAGTCCGTGTTGCGGAAATGATTCGAGTGAGTTATTCTGTTAACATGATTATCTCTCATCTTTTTCTTTCCTCTCCATTCTACTTTTCTCTTTCTGTCTCTTTTCCTTCGACCTATCCCTCTCTCCATTCTTTCTATCATCTCTATTATCTCCATCTCTATGTACATCTTTCTCTTTCCGTGCCTTATACCCTTCTCTGTCCTTCTCCAAGTTCTTCTCGCTCTACTCTCTTTCTCTTCTCTCTCTCTCCACCCTCTTTCTCTTCTCTCTCTACAGCTCTTTCTTCTCCCATGCCTTCTATCCTTCTCTATCACTTTTCAATTTCTTCTCTCTCTACACTCTTTCTCTCCCTCCAAGTTCTTCTCTCTTTACCCTCTTTCTTTTCTGTCTCTCTGTCCTAGTTCTACTCTCTATATCCTCTTCTCTTCCTCCCCTCTCTCTCTTTAACTTCTATTTCTCCCTCCCCCACCCCTCAGCGCCCTAATTCGATCCGTGATCAAGAACTTCGCGATGGTCTTCTTCTTCCCCATCTGCATGACAACCCTCTTTTTCCAACACCATCGGGCCACCTACGACATCATTGCGGGAACCGTTGTGGTCCAGGACGATCCACCCAGACAGAACCCAACATAGTACCCCCATCCCCTTCCACCCCCCCTTCCCCCCTCCTTCTACACATTTCCTTGCCGCGTTCATTATACATTCCGGTGAGCTTGCAACATCCCGCACACAACTATTCTAGCCTTAACGGAAATCTGTCGTCGTGTGGTTCAAGTACCTCGGTATTCAAGTGTGGTGGAACGTGGCGGATTGGAACTATTCGATACATAAATATGCATTCCCAGGGGTGAGGTGTGCATATCATTTCAAACACAATCTTCACATTGAAAGTTGCCCGAGTCTAGTCTTTGTCTATAACCGCCCGACTGTTTCGTGAAGTTTTTCTGAGGGGAGGAAGATTTTATATCAAAATTGAATATTTCGCTTCATGTAGTGTACCGATTGTTATTACTTTTTGTATATTGCTTGCTTGTACTATAGCTGGTAAAATTGCCCACAAAATATATAGACAGGCAATAGTATGATAATATGTCGCATTTTTATGAACAAACGGAGAAAATTGTTAACATTTTGGTGATGCCCTCGATCATATACTCTGTAGATCGATTGAAGTCTACATATTAAATGTTGGTTAGTATATTGCAATAATAGTGTTGATCCCAGGAATTTAGTAATCTATTTCTAAAATAGGTGTTTAAGTATTTACTTGTTGTGTTTCTGCCAATCAACATGTGTCGCAATAGAAGTATTAATAATTGTCTTAAGAGTAATAACCTAAGTAAGTATATAATCGCTTTTTCTATTAAGAATATTGGCTTATATGACTTCATCCTATTGAAATATGTTTTTGCATAACGTAAGAAAATTCTTTCATGTAATGTATATTATCTTCTCTATATTATTATTATTTTCTCTTTCGTGATTTAAAGCCGGTATTTTGCTGTACAATGATACCTCTACATTTATAAGACAACCAACGCGGCTTCATTACTAATTAATATACACGACATTTGGCCTTGTTATGTTCCAAAAATACTATTTGATATACCAAATAAATTGATTAAAAATAGTTATGATAACATTGTACTTTGTTTGTATGTAGCATATTTGTTCTTGTCTTACGTTTATAAATATATGTTCACTTTCTCCGCACTATGTATTAAATGAATAGCTGTGTATTCAATAATATACAAATATATCTACTATTTCATGTCTTGCTGTATTTAATTATTTGCTCTGGATTGAATGAAGCCGGAAATCCTGTGTCCCATAGTCACGTGTTCCAAATATATCCAGGGTGTTATGTCTTGAAGTCCAAGTATTTAGTGCTCAAATTGTATTAATGTAACGAATTTATCAGTAAATATAACAGTTTTTCCTGAAAAATCCTGGAGTCGCGTAGTGATACTTTTAATAAGGGTATTTCCACAGAAAAAATAGAAATTTGTGGATTTTGGGAAGAAAAACGGAATTACCTATAATAAAAAGATTTGATTAGAAGGATTTATTAAATTTTTGGGAAAAGGTTTGTTCGAAAACTAACAATTAGAATCTACATATTTGTTATTTTCATCAGTAACCTACTAATAATACGAATATTAGCTATCTAAGTCATCATTTTAATCAATGTCACGTAAGACGATATCTTTTTTAATACAGCTGGTGAAGGGGGTAAACAAAGGATTCATTTGTGAGGTCGAAAAACAACGAGATTAAAATATAGTAATGCATAAAGTTACTGGTTGTCCGAAATAAATAAAATCGCTGCATCTACTTTGGACGATTGAAATTATAAATGACAATTGCTTATTTTATGCCAAGAATATACAGTATAAAATATGTACAGTTTTACTGAAAACATTCCATTTTTGTAAAACGACCATTCATTGTTGCTGATTGAGCTACAGTCGCCAAATATGTGAGAATGTATTAGATTAATTATCACACAGAAATGTAACTCGAAATTCTGACGTTATGCCGATCCAAACAACCACATAACCAAACAATATTTTTTGTTAATATTTAACAAATTAACAAAAAAATGGTTCAATAGTACTTTTTTTAAAACTGAAATAAAATTTATTTATGACAGAAACTGTTTAGATTATAGTATTTAGAATTTTGAAAAGGTTGTAATAAAAAACGAATATTATTAAATAACGTGAAACCATTAATGTTATATATTTAGACATATAATTTAATAACCATATTTTTTTAAGTAAACATGTAATAAATAATTATGTTTTCAAAATGGCGGCGCGTTTGAAAATAAATCACCACTTAAATAACAGAATGCGCTTTTTTGACGATCCTATACTGCATGGTTTTATTTATTTTATATATATATCGCCGTTGGTTTGATATTGTAAAACTAATTTTAAATTCTAGACGAACGTTGTTATCATATAAAAATAATAAAAACGATGTATATATCAGAATCATGGTATCTAATTTTCATTTTGGTTATTCTGAGGAACATTTTGTACCTACATTTTTTTAGAAAACCTGTATTTTTTGGATGAAACCTGGGAATTATGATTTTCCGTGAATAAAATTGTATGAATCCAAATTTATAATTTTCAACCACATTAAACAATAACGTATTCCAGTCATATTTATAGGGGCCTATTACAGTGTGTGGCCTAGTGGTAGGTGGGTTTGCTCACAGATCGCTGAGTTGCATGTTCGATTTCTACTATATGTACTAATGAGGGACCAATACCCCGAAACCAGTCTGCCTGTATTTACCTGTCTATATATACAGATTTTTGATACATTTTTTTGTGATCCTATGATTTACTGAAAATTTCCTTAAATTTTTGTTAAATTTAAGGATTGATTATTTCTTAATACATTTTTATAAAATAGACTTATCAAAACGAGTAAACGATAAGTATACTTTTTATTTCGAGAGCGTCATTTTTAAACAAATGTTTTTTAACAATATAGTTGATACATTTGAATTTAATAAAAGTATAGCATGCAATGTTTCAATTTCAAGTGGCATATGATATATTTATGACTGATAGTTAATATTTAAATAAATTTTCCAATTAAATGAATTATAATTAATAAACAACTGTATATAGTTAATTAACTTTGCTGCAGCAGTACAAACCATTCTGAAAGGTTCAACTTTTAAATTCAGTTCTGAAAAGTCAACCTTACAGAATAACTACTACGTAAAAAGATTATAACGAGTAGACATTAAAATATTTCAATTTATTTAAATTTATGCGGCTAATTTTAAAGAATTGTTTACTTGTTTATAATTTCGTCGTTTCTATATTGAAAACATATTATACATTACCATAACTATATAGTATAACTTCTGTTGATTCTGTTAATATGCTGATTATCACACGAATATTATTTTTTAATATTATAAACCCCCATTATTTGCAAGTTATATATACATTCTACATTCTATATAATTCAATTATACGCGTAAACAACACCAAAACCCACTTTTCTATTTACTTTAATAATGCGTCTTATAATTACTGGATCATACTTCAACATTAGATTTCTAGTTACCAATGACGTAATACGACAATGAACCACTTAGACCTCATTACTACTGATCGCGTACGGTTGACAACCTCTATATTACATGGCTAATCTAATTACGCAATGATAAATATTTGACACAACCGTGTATAAATTATAACATCTATACTTATAACGACATATAAGTGAAAGGATATAATTATTATCTTCAGTAAATTATTGTGCTTTGTGATGTCTTTTTAAATTGTTGTGAAGTAAATATGAGAGAAATTCTTAAACTTTGTTTTATTTTTGGTAAGTTTTTGTATTATTTTTCAATAAATTATTCTAATTATTGTTTTATTTACTATATCAATTTCTTTTTACACTCAAATAAATCCATATATGTATTTATAATAATAATAATAACAATAGGCATATTAGAATATCTCAGTTAACCTGTGTTTGCATAATATGCAGCATCATTTACAATAAAGAAAGAATAAATTATGTAGTTTCATCATGTATAACAAAGAAATTTTACTATACAATCGAATATATTGATAACTTTTATAATTAATTCCATTGCATTCCATATACATTGTAGATCTATTTTTCAAACTTTATAAACCGGATTTTATATGGCTCATATATAGGAATAGTATATTGAACATGTATTATTCGTTTCTAAGACGTGTTAATTTACAAAATATAATGCGATAATTTCTAAATAGAATGAATGGTAATGTTGCATAAAATAATCTATTGTACCTACACATAATAACTTTATGTCAAGCAATAAAAATATACTAACTTTGTGGTATTTGTCGTATTTAAGTATCACGTAACTAACTTTTTTGTTGTTATATTTTTTGTTTAATTTATTTCTTTCATTACAGCATTATTTGTTTACGTAAGTTGCAAGAATTTTACCCACAAATGTGACAACAATTCATCGTGCGAAATTTGTGGTTTGAATCAGCAATGCCTTAACGAAGGTACATGTGTCAACACTGTAAATGGGACATTTTGTCAATGTGTTTTTGGATTTGAAGGTGAAATTAAATTATATGGCCTCTCTCATTTTGAATTTTTTATCTCATTTTATTGTTATGACAATATTACATACATGATCTATATAGGCTATTATAAATTAATACATCAATATAAAAATTATATATATTATTTAATTTTTATAAAGGTTCTGCTTTCTCATGTTCTGAAATAGAAAGAACTCGTAGGTTGTTCTGAAAGGATATATGTTACCTCCTACGTTACCTCCTGTATGTTACCTCCTACGTTTAATTAATTTGCTTATAAATATAATTTGAAATTAAAAAAGGTCACTGTTGTTTGTACCTAATATATATAAAGTATTGTTTAAATATATTTTTAAATTAAGCTTTAATTAAATTAATTATAAATAATACATAAATAAATCGTCCCTAAACATTATTCGGATACAGGCCTACTATCCTTTTTATTAAAAACAGTTATGACTCACATATGCATAATATAAAATATTTATTTTTAAAACTGATTTTACGCATTTACATAATTTTTACATTTAGATAATTTACAAAATGTAGATTCCATAATATGTTTTACTTTAATATGTTTTAAAATAGGCTTCGATGTAACTATTCCTTCTAGAAGACAACCACTTTTATTTTTTTAATATATATTTTATAATACTAATAATTAATTGTAATGATGCAAAAAAATGTACTGACTGCATGGGCACAATATATATATATAAATATATAATTACATACATTACATGAAGGGCAAATACCCCGAAACCGGTCTGCAGATGGATTTACCTGTCGATTACTGTGTCTATCAAATTTCAGCAATACATAAATATTATTCACAATTAAAATGTACAGAAGGTATATAAGCGTCACATAATAAGGGAGGTCATGAGAGATTAAGAAAAGTTATGTAATTAATTTAATAATGACATGTTTGGAATTAAACCAGATTTGAGATTGTGAGCGGTGATCTGATTTTTAGCAATAAAAGTTAATTTAATAATTTTACATAATTTAAATTTCTTGCAATATAATGTATAATTGAAGCACTAAAAAATCAGGGGCATGTAAAGAGCTCTGTCAATGTGAATGGGAATACCATTATCAGATGTTCTTCATAGTAATATTTAAATCTGCTATATTGTTTTAATTGTGTCTTCAGAACAATCTTCGTTCTGAATTTGTCCGTAATAATTTTAATTCGACTAAACCCAAAATAAGAATCTACAAAGTAAACTGGAAATAATTGCCCGTCTTCTTATGTTTGTGAAACTGGTATATATTAAATTATTCGTAAGAAGAACATTGTAAAACAAATCTGATAATGGTATTCCCATTCACATTGATATAGCTCTTTACATACACCTGATTTTTCTATTGCTTCAATTAAACACTATTACAGCGATTTTAAATCACGCAAAATTATTGAATTAGCTTTTACTGCTAAACATTAGAACACCGCTCTCAATTTCAACGATGTGTAGTTTTTATCATTGGTAAATTAATTATTTTATCAATTACACAACTTTTCTAAATCTCTCATGTTCTCTCTCTTTGTATGCCGCTTAACTTCTGTACATTATATTTGTAATAGACATGGATTCCTTTCTTTCTCACTAAACAAACAATCCTTATCTATGCTATTTGAGAATTGTATTTAAATGTAATCCTTTCTTTCGTTGTTTTCTGGTATTTTATTTATTGTGACCATGATTATGAACCCTATATGTAGATAGATTTGAAAGCTCTGGAGTTGATTCTGACTGCAGAAAATATATTTTGCTTTAAAAAGTTTCACTGATTTTTAATATTGACGATTCATAATTCGTATCGCATCAGGAAAAAAGTTCATTACTCTTATTTCGCTAACAGTTTGAAATCACAGTGAAATTTTAATTTAAATATAAGTAAATATGCTCAAAAACATCGCACTCCACTATTATGATTTCTCGAATCCGTCACTGAATATGAAATGATTCTTTTTGCACAAATAATATATGGCAGCACTGATTTATGTTATTTAATTCAAAATAATTTAAAGTAAGCATATTAAAACAAAGTAAGTTGTAATTATAGCTCAACATAATAATATAAAATAGTCAATTAGTTTATGTAGTGAATTAATTGTAATTAATTTATAAAAATATATAAGTCTCATAAGTATGTAGGTAATATTAGTGTAGCTGTTCTGCAGTTTAAATGTTACAAAATCATTGAGCCTTCATTTAATTTTTCTCAATCTCAACATCAGGACCCTTGTGTCAGTCACGAAACTTCTGCCACCCTTCACCCTGTCCACCACCTTTCCATTGCTCAAGAACAAGCGATGGTCGGCCCCATTGTTTCTGTCCCAAAGGAACAAACTGCAGTCCAAAGGCTCGTCGAATCACTTGCTCGGACCACGGTACGTTGTCTGCCTTGTATTTTCATTTGTATGACTATTTTACATTTTCAGTATATATGTATACGCATGTTTCTAAAAGTAAAATGGCCAATAAAATAGTTTTAGCCAAAAGCATAAGTTCGTGTGTTTTGACCTCCTCCAATTGACCTCGGTTCAGACGACCAGTCGAGACCACCCTGTGAGAACAACGGCAAGTGTATTACCACGGCCACCGGGTTTTGGTGTTTCTGTCTGCCTGGGTGGACCGGTGTACGATGCGATTTGGAACAGTCTCATTGTATGGCGGCACCCTGTCGAAATGGGGGCACATGTTTGAACCTGTTGCAGGGCTTCCAGTGCTTTTGTCCGCATGGTAAGTTACACTAAATCTCAAATTTAAACTGGGCCTATAAAATATAATTAATTTCGTATTTCAATAGACGTTAGTATTATTAACCCTTCATTATGTATGTTTAAGCTTCTTCATTGTTCACATCACCTTCTATAGGATGCTAATAATTTTAATTGAATTCTATGTAATTTAACAATTGAATCTGTTGAAACAATAATTTAACAACAATAAAAACAACAGTATAATTTTACGCGCAGAGTGATTTTGATGTCAAATTTTTAAAATCTTATACATAACATAATATAATGTTGATTAATTAATGAAAATTATATAGTTAGAATAGATGGATTTATCGCAAACACTACT
The DNA here is from genome assembly GCA_034780555.1 of Coelogynopora nodosa. Classification (NCBI taxonomy): domain Eukaryota; kingdom Metazoa; phylum Platyhelminthes; order Proseriata; family Coelogynoporidae; genus Coelogynopora; species Coelogynopora nodosa. The sequence goes on from JAUZND010002510.1 coordinate 19,451, forward strand.
CATGTTTTCAACCAGTAGGAAAATAAAGTGATGCATATATTTTTATAATTAAATAATTATTTATCATTAAATTTTTATTAATTTTTTTAATTTATATTTATATTATTATAAGATTTATAAAACAATGATTATTAAATATTTATTATTAATTAGTTTCTTGTATTGGACGTTCAGTGTGATATACCTCTTATTTACTTCGGAAACATTTATCATCATTATGATGGTTAAATGTCATTTTGGATTTTTCGTCTTGTATTTATAATAATAAAAAAATGTCAACCCATTTTGTTAATGTTATGGATCCTAAATGACCCTAAATGATTAATCTTTCTTTGAGTAAATATTCAAACTGTATTATTTATTGTTTATTCCTCACTAGCATTTTCAAACTATGCATACAACCATTTTAAATATATAATTTGTTCTCTGTTAATATTCTTGGTTGGTTATTTATATATATTTTTGTGTGCCAGTTATTTTGTTTTATATTTACAAAACATTAAATAATTATTTTTATTAGTTATTTATTTATTATTAAATAGTTATATTTTATTTTTATCATAATTAATGTAATAATAGTTTGAATTTCACATACAGTATAAAATGATGTAAGAGATGAATTTACGTTACAATCTATAAATACTTTTTTATTTAGGCAAAAAAAGTTGTAAACGTCTAAAAAAATTAAGCTAATTTTGAGTAAGGTAATTAATCACAAAATGTTATGTAATATTAATCTAATGAATTCCAAAATGATTAGAAATTACTTTAGGCAATTTCTGGACATTCCAGAACGATCGATATAACCTCAGTATAATTCGAGTAGTGAATATAAAACTAGTCTCCTATATTTATATATTGCATTATTCAATATTTGTAAAAAATGGATAATCGTATTTTTATCCAAAATGGATCTAGGTTTTTCTGGAAGTCGATGTCAAAACAGGAACATTTGTCCCGCCATCTTCAATTGTTCCTCAAAGGCTGGAAATGGTCGCTGTGATTATGAGTGCGATACACAAATGTGCGGTTTTGATCTCGGAGATTGTAGAACCGATAAATTTGTAGAAATGTAAGTTTCGTATTCGATTTGAATATTGCTTAAATTTACTTAATTTTCAGTATAAATATCGTTATAGCCCTTCTTATAGTGATGTAATAACAACTCAAACAGTATCATCACTCATTTTATTCTAACGTATATGGATCATGTCACCAATGTTCCAATCTACCACTCTTCCTCCTCCAGTCGATTACTCAGTCATTTAAGATCGTTTATGTGGATTATTTTGAGGGAAATTTGTTGTTTTATTTGCTATATATTATGTATATATTTATTTTTTATAAAAAGCGATTATGGTTTTATATTTTCCTATCATTCTTTCATCCTTAGAAATTATATCTTTATAAAAAAGGCTAATAAATTAAATATTTTTTTATAGTAAAATTACGTATATAGATTATGTAAAATAAAATATGTTTTCTAAATAATAGTATTTTAAGGAATAGTTCTAATAAATATTTATTTCTAAATATACAGTTTAATGTATTTTTTAATTGTGCAATCTAATACATATATCAAATAGTTCAATTTAAAAACATTTTTTTTATTATATTGAACTGTCTTATTGAATTATATTATAACTGTCAATTTACCGAAAATGCGACGATTTTTATATAATATATATTTTAAATGAACAGTTAAATACACATTAAAATCTGAAGTGTTTCTGAATTTTTAGATATATTTATAGAAGTATTTACATAAAAAATAAACACGTAAAGTGTTCAATATTGAATGAGTTACAAAAGTTAATAAAAATATACAATGAGAAGCGAAAATTCACGAAAAACAATCAGGATATTTGAAATGTTTTTGTAACTTCCGAATAGGTTTCAGAATGTTTTAATTTCATCAAAAGTATTCATATTGTATATATACTTCTAATTTTTTATCACATAGTACAATTTTTTGTGTTTTTGCATAGATTTTGATATCTCCTCAATGACTGGAGCGTCTAAAATTAGTTATGATTAATATAATTCTCCCCATAGTATTGTAATGTCAGCATTAAAATGTGTACAAGCAGAAGTTCCTTATCTTAGAAGAGAGTAATTACCCCCGTACCCTTTACCCGCACCATTTTCACTACGAAATTTTATAATATGGACAACTGTAATAACGTTTGCTTGATAAAATTAAATATTTTATAATTCTTTATTGAATAATGTTCTTAGCGATTATTTACTTGGTTATATCAAAGTCAAAAAAATATAATCAACGAAAGAATTAATAAATTTAGTTACTAAAAAAGATATTTCAGCTCATAGATTAAATGAAAACAATTACATCCAACGTTAATAATATAATATTTTTTATATTTATTGAATATCGATGTATATTAAAACTCGATAATTAGTTCCATGATGTTTCGATATATTTTTGTATCTACAGCAACAAACAACTTCCTGGGACTCTTATTCTGCTGGTTCGCACCAACACAACATCCTTCCTACAAAGTGAAGCTCACTTCCTCAAAACCCTGGAACACTTCCTCAATGTCACCCTCACTCTCATCTCTATAACTCAACCTCTTCAAACTGACGAACCCCAGCTTGTCAAGGTCTCGCTCAGCGTCACTCAACTTCAGCAGCAATGCACTTCCGAAGGCTTACAATCGCCCCCAATGAAACAGTGTTTCACCAATCTGCCACAACTCGCCGACTTTCTGCTAGCCTCAATCGCTCGCCAGGCAATCCACTCGCCGTTGGCGGTTCGATCCGTGTTCACCCGACCCGCCTCGGGAGAAGATAACCGCCCGTTAAATAAACAAGACCCAGCACCAGATTCGCTAATCTATGCCCTGATGGGAGTTGCCCTGGTAGCCTGCTTAACGCTGGTGGTGTTGGGAGGACTCTGGCTCAAGCGAGTGCGACCTGCGAGTACCTGGACCCCCCCAGTTGGCAACTCTGTAGGGGAGCGTCTGCTGCCGTCGCCTGAGGCGCCACGTTCCCCCTGGCCCAGGAAGCATTCGGTGAGTTTATAGTTGGGGTTGACCTGTTTGGGTCAAAAATTCTGAGGAGTGTATTCTGATTATGCTAATAAGGATTGTCAAATCTTATTGAAAATTTATAATTTGGCTATTTTTATGTGATTTGTATATAATGTGTGTCACGGACATGATATATAATTCAAAATAACTCTTATATGTGAAACGTGAAACTATAATGGTTTAATAGTATTTATTTAACCAAACATTAATATACTTAATTAAATTAAACTAAATTTCCCCTGATATGATCTATTGTTAACCCAGTACATATATATGTTTTCATTGCTTATAACTAAACTTTAAAAAATATTAAAATTTTGGTGCGCTTTTTGAATTCTAACAGATTGTAATTTTTATAAAAATGATGATAATCATCATTCATTTTATTTATTTCGGATATATCTGAGAACATCAAATCTTAATAAAGCTGAAATTATTTCCTTATGAAATAATTATTCGATGTAAATTCGATATAAATACTGCATACTTATAGTGTGATATTAAAGCATATATTTTTTACATATCTAAAACAAAGCATCCATCTTTGTCATATCATTTAACATTTTTCATATAATATTTAATATTTCTTAATATAAAACCGTATGTTTCTAATAATTATAACAATTAGGGACGAATATTAAACACACATAGCAAATAGCAGACGTATTTCAATTCTTCTTCTTATACCACAGAGGCGAACCTTTGAAGCCCGGGTTCCAAGCCCTTGCCCAGAAAACAATCCAATGCTAGAGTCGGCTCTGGCCCAAACTCTCCGATCCGGAGACGGTGTCCACCCTCTACAACCCGACCATGTTTCCCTCTTCAAACACTTGCTCCAACGTCAGTCCTTTAACCCAAACAGCCCCGTGAACCGGCAGGGTGAAACACTGCTCCACCTGACTGCCCGACTCAACTCTGGACCTCACATCGCTGCGGCCATGCTGGACAGAGGAGCTCAACCAACGGCTGTTGACGTCAACGGCCGAACCCCCTTGGCAACCGCCGCAGCAGCCGATGCACGGGAGACGTTGATTGGTCTGTTGGAGCGAGTTGTGCCGACTAGACGAGGAGCAAGTAAACGTCGTTGTCGTCGAAGTGATATGGTTGACCGGTCGGAGTCGAGTGCGCTGATTGAGGCGATCAAAGCCGGTAATGAAGACGTCGGCTTGCTCCTGTTGGACGGCGGCGCTGTGTCGTTGACTGCGGTGGATGATCGAGGTTGGACTGCTCTACACTGGGCCGTTATTGAGTGGTCTGTGGGGGGCATCCGTCACCTACTGCTCCATCAGGACTGTAGCAAGGAGTTTGTCTGTCAAGCGGCCGGAGAGATGGCGGTTACACCACTCCACCTGGCAGCACGTGAGGGTCGACTTGAGGTGGTGCGCCTGTTGATCGAGATGGGGGGAGCCCGCCTAGACCTCCGGGATGCTATGGACAGAAGACCGATTGACATGGTAGCGGAGAGGGATGTGGAGGTCATGAGTGCACTCGAGGGCTGGTCTCGGGTCAATATCACCGCTGGTTCCTGGTCTACAGGTGGGGATTCTTCTCAGTCTGGCACACCGGAGTCAAAATTAGGTTATTCACCCTTCGCTTCACTGGTTTCATAGTATCAATGAGGGAGTTAAAACTAGTTGTTTTGTTACAATCAATTTGACCATAACGGACTTCTTTTCTAATCTCTGTAAAATAATATGTTGTACTTAATAATGTACATAAGTATTTAATATATAATCAATGCCAAAAGCAAATTAATGAACTATTTTAAAATCTGTACATTTTGATTTTAGATGACTTATTAAATCACAAAAGAGTACATTATCCTGCTGATTTTGTCAAATGATTTGAATACATTCCCAATAGTGTGTTCTTCACAAATGTTCTTATTCAAATAAGGACATTATTAATGCATTAAAATACAGTATATATGTATTGATTAATCATACTTTTTTATATTTATATGCCTGTTAAGTTTTATCACCTAAACAGTTATGATTGTGCAACATAATATTCTTTAATTTACCAAATTATTGTTAAGATATATTATTATTAGTACAGTATAAAGCATTTTCTGTAAATAGTTTGTCATATTCACGTGTTGAATACAATTATAAGTAGTTTACATTAAAAGACTTTTTATTTAAATAATTGATCACAATCTAAATAATTAATTGAGACTTATTGTTTTATGTTAGAACTTCGTAACAATTTAATAAAATATGTTTTGCATTTATTTATATCAATAATCTTTAATTTAACTAATTAAATTCTAATAAATTTAAGTTTGCTTACAAAACAAGAAAAAAAGTTGATTCAATTAATTTTATTTTATAAAATTAATATTTAATATAAGTAAAATTTATAGTATTGTAGTAGGCCCTATATTTTTTTAATAATTTTTTGAGTAATTTTTTTAATATAGCCTATACAATTCTATATAATTTATTAATAACTATTTCGAATAATTTCGAACATATTATTTTTCTGTCCGTATAATTCTAAATGGATATTTATAAAGCCAGCAATTCTCATAAAGGACATTTTATGGTTCATTTTTCTGCATAAGTTCCATTCTACTTTGCTATCTTGACAAAAATTCTATAGATACGGATTTTATCATGCATATATGCAATTAACGTTTCTTAATGTACCTTAAATTCATAAAATAAAGATTTAAATAAAGCAGCTGGTTACATAACGTATTTTTATTGTTTATTGGGTGAAATCAGTACACCAGATTGTGAGTTTTTACAATCTATACTATATATTAAATATAATTTGCAGTACCTATCTCCCAAATATCTTATATATACATATATTTAAATTGAATTTAGTATCATAATACTAACAAAATAAAGTAAAATTACTAAAAAAAACTTTAAAAATCTGAGATTTTTTACCATGTTTTTCAGAATAGACATATTCTCAACCTATAACGGAAAATATTTTGCAAATGTAGAACATATAAAATTAATCATTTAATGAGATATGAATCTGGTAAATTTGTCAATTTAAAATAATATATATAAACTAATTTTGTCAATATATCAAAAATACGGATTATGTATAAAGACAAATAATGAATAAATAATGTTTTAAATGGGTTATTATACAACTTCGGAAAATTTCCTTAATATAGATATTTGAAGTCTGTTATATAAAGTGTTTGGTCAAATTAACAATTTATTCCATTACAGTTTTATAGTTAAATCGAGTCATTTAGCTAGATTCATTTCCTGATTTTATAAAAATACTATACTTAAAATCTTCAGTTTCAAATCAATTAAAAACTACTTCGTACTTGTTGATTTATTGAAATTGTATAATAGATTTGCATCTTATATCGATTATATATATATGATATTAATGTTTAACTTCCTCTTAATGCGACCCCTAAAGTGACTGTTAGGTTTTCTAAAGATGTTCGAAAACTTCTTACATCTTTGGTATAGACCATACATTTATACACAGGCATCTAATTTAATATCAATATCTTCAACAGCCAAGCACATGGTTGCACATGGTTGCACATGGTTGCACATGGTTGCACATGGTTGCACATGGTTGTATTAATTAAACAAACAATATTTGTTCGACTCTATTATTGATTTCCAAGGAACAACTTAAATGTAATTCACTGGTATAGTGATAATTGTATGTTACAATTAAAACTAATTTTGACCTATTTTCTGTCTATGAGTTAATTGTGAATATATAAAACAAATTGTGGTTATTAAATGTCACTGATTTTGAATATCAAGAATTTTTCGTCCAATAAACTTTCAATGATTATTTTCCAATATAGGAGGTCACCGTAAAATTATATTATCTAAATACGTTTATTATTAGTTTAAAATGCATTTTAACGAGATCACTGATTATTTAAAATTATGACATGTTGTGGAAAACAATGAATACAAATTTACAATTGATATTTTAACTATTCCGGTGAATCATCGATGTCAATTATATAAAAATTTAGAATAAAGTCGATAAGTTTAGTCAAAATATTCAATAGTTAAAAGTTCATAGAAATGGAGAGTTTTTCATATATTTTCATATATTCCTATTTTTCATATATTTTCATATATTCCTAATTTTCATATATTTTCATATATTCCTATTTTTCATATATTTTCTTATATTCCTATTTTTCATATATTTTCATATATTCCTATTTTTCATATATTTTCATATATTCCTAATTTTCATATATTTTCTTATATTCCTATTTTTCATATATTTTCATATATTCCTAATTTTCATATATTTTCATATATTCCTATTTTTCATATAATTTCATATATTCCTATTTTTCATATATTTTTTAATAATATTTTAAATAACTTGTGGTATAATATATAAAGTTAAAAATATATATATCATATCTGAAATTCTGTATATGTGTGTTTGTAAATACGTACATTTATATTTTTGTTAAACCAAATAGTGTTTCTAAGCTGAGCAATTGCAATAACGTCGGAATGGAATAACCCAGTTTTGACCCAGTTATTATGTAAATACGCAAAGCGTAAGAAATAGGATTGATAATACGAGAACATTTTATTTTACATAATTTATATAATAACAGTATATTTAGAGAAGAAAAGTTTGTCGTGAACAAGTATTTCTTGAGGTTTGTGACAAATTTCTTGTTTATGACCATTTTATACATTACTAATGTATAACATAATTACAAAAAAAAATTAATTTAAAAATTACAAACTATTTAGTGCTTCATAACATTATTAACATTTAATATAAAAATTACTCTAAAATTATATAAATATGAAAGTTCATATTTTTTAATTCATGAAGTTCATGAAGGTTCATATATTAAGTTTGTAGCATATTTACGTTTGAAATATCTACAACTTTTTGTGTATACTTACTTGTATTCTTACATATACGTACATACTTTTGTATATAAAGCAGGAATATAAATGAGAGTACAACAAAAGTTTCTTACCCGAAATACTAACCCTCCAAATTAAAACTACTGAATTCAAAGTGAGATAATATATACCTTTTATGTTTGTTTACTTTTCTTTTAATGTTCATTTTAGTGCTGTTTCAAATATAAGGCTTTAAAATCTTTGTTAGCTTTGTGTATTATTTAAATTTAATAGACATTTAATCTATTTTCAAAATAATCATCGACTATTATCATTTTAAATTTGTATTTATTAAAAAAATAATAGGATAATTACGACTACATAGGAAAGGTTAAACAATATTTTTTTTGAATAACACCTAAAAGAACTGGTTACATTGGTTTAGCCATCAGTCCATCAGTCCATTTAGCCACCTTGCGCGCAACAGTCCAAATTGTGAATAATAATAAACCAAACTTATCTTAAATTTACCATTTCTAAATACAAAATATAAAGAAGGGTATTATTACTATTTTGAATAATCAATGTCACTTATACAATAATATTATATTTGGTAAGATTATGATTGATAATATATTGTTAAAAGTATAATAAACTGAAGAGAGCTTTTTTATTGTGTTTAAGTCAATCACACAAATGTTTCTACAGAACAGATATAAATATTTTCATATCATTTGAAATAACTTTAATAAATATATGGTTAAACAATACTAAATTATACAGTAAAAACTCATAAATTTGAAATTCAGTTTTATCTATAGTATGTAGGCCTACGCATTTTTATTTTATAATTAAAACAAGTTGTTATTTTTAATTGAACCTTTGCGATCCGATCATTTTTAAATGATGTGTTGATATCTGTTGATGTTCCTGTTGATATAATACAAAATGGAAATCAATGAAAACATATTATTTCTATTTAGTTGTATACCGAATGCATTTATTTAGGTGGTGAAATGGTAAATAAACAATATCTGAGGTATTTAACTAATTACTACTTTGTTGAAATTTTAGAGTAAATAATGATAACTGAAAACCAGCGCCTAAACAATATTTGTTTCTAGAAATACACCTCAGGGCATACCTTAATTACATCAGCTATTCTTGCTTTTTAAATTACATTGTTCAATTTTTACGTTCGGTTTGTTCTTTCCGTAATGCTCTCTCATTGAAGCATTTAAAAACAAAATTAATTTTAAAATCTATTTTACCATATTTTACACCATATTTATTCAGAATTTAACGTGAAATATAACACATACCTACCCCATATACAATCAATTTTGGTTATTTACTTAATTTTTTTATTACACTCAACAATATGCTTTTTTTTTGGTTATTCAATAATTTATTAATAATAAGTTTTATCTTAACAATTTAGATATTTCTATTGATAATGATAATACTAATAATAATATGCTTTATTGGCAAACTGTCACACGCACTATTCTTACAAAAGAGAATAAAGATTGAATAAAACACAGAATAGAAAAGAAAGAAAATATATAAACATGAACAAATGAATTAGTGGAGATCGTGAAGAACACGACAAATTAAGTTATTTATGTCGGTATTATTAAGAGTAGGAGTCTGATTACGTTGATGGATATTTTCGGGAGGGAGAAGATTGTAGAGAACGTGGCTGTGGTTCGAGATCATTTTACGAAAGAGATTATTGTCAGCCTAATTTAGTGATGAATTTGCGCAATTGGTAGGAGTTTTTACAATATCCGTATTTAATTCTACGTTTTATAAAACGTTTAAATCATTTGCGTTCTTCAAGACTAGTGAATCCCCACCATGCATACTGCAATCCACTGACAACCACGGCGTTGAAGATTTCTGTAGTGCCTCATTGAAGAGGCCTCTACTTTTCAGGAGTTTCATTGAATATACTAGTGACGCATTTATTTAGTTGATATTTTACATGCTAAGAGATTGTGAGCTTGTCCGAGAAAGAGACGACTATAGGCTACAAATTTTATTTCGAAAACTGGATATGTTGTTTATAGGGGGTTGAATTTTGTCCTTGGTTTTAGTTAAGATTATTTCTTTTGATTTTAAATCATTTAATTTTAGATTATTCATTTCAGCCAAGGTTCTGATGCAATTGAATCATTTACCGTAGTATCATATTCCGAGAATGTACTATGACATATGTGTCATCAGCATACTTGACTATCTGATTGCAGGAACCGTAGCTTTGAGGTCAGAAGCTGCAACTGAAAAGGCAGTGAGCCCAAGCGTTGAACTTTGAATCACGCTGGCGTATGTAGTCGTGACTTTGGATTTATGAGTTATTTGTGCTCAAATAAACAATTATTTGTTTATTTAATATGAATATGATTTCAAATATAATAACAAGCTTGATTAATTAATTAATTTATAAATGTTATTATTACTACTATCGATATTTTTGTTGTATGTTTGTTTTCGTATATTTTTAATATAATATTTGCGACTACCTATTGCAGAATAATATTTTGATGATCAAGAATTCATCATCCATATCAGAAAAAGTAGGTTACTTTCAATTAGCCATCTTGACATATGCTGTATGACACCCTAAAAAAAACATAACGAATATTCACTTTGAACGTTAATTATTAACTTTTTAATAAGTATAAATACACAAGACTATGTTGTAAACAAACAGTTTAAATATAAATACTGATTTATATTTACAGTGCTTCTCTTAGTTCTAAACGACTTCCTCAATGCGTTGGAGTATTGCAAAAATTACATATTCTGAGTATCGTTTGGAAATATATGGTCTTTGCAATGTTTTTATTACCTCAATCAGATATGAAACCATGTTAGGTTACACTGGAAGCATTCTCTATAAACTTGATGTTAACGGAGTTTGTAGAACACATAAATGTTGGTGTTTGGACAATTTCTCAACCTACTTGATCCAGCAAGATGGAGTTCCGTGCAATCAGTGGATATGTTTGAATGCTTGTTCCGTGCAATCAGTGCATATACATACATATGTTTGATTGCTTGTTCCACGCAATCAGTGCATAATTATGTTTGATTGCTTGGCTTAAGTCAAAATACAACTTGTTGGATTTACAGCCTCAAAACTTCTTTTATTTATATACTCAAAATAGAATTGATTAGAACCATCAGGCAAAATCAGCTCACCAGATAGAAAGAAAAGAGATAAATCAGGAATAATAATATATAAATCAAAAGAAAGGGTAACTAATACAAAGAAAACCGACAAAAAAGATACACAAAAGGCAAAGGAGAGAAATAAATAAAACTGAAAATAACAAAAGCATAACTTATTAGAAAAAACTTTAAAAAACCAGCCAAAAGGAGACCAATACCAAAAATGAAAGAATATGAAGGAATTTCACCAAGTTATACTAATTGTACTTATAACACAGGCCTAAGAAATGAGAGGATGTTAAGTCATGCCTGTTATAGTGGTTATATGCTAATTAAAGCCATTATCCAGGATACAAAACCAAAACGGACAGAAAGTAGAAGCTGACTTAAAGAGATACCGTAGAAAATTAATAAGGTGCGGGCCTTAGGACTCTCAGCGGCGTGTTTAACCGGTTTGATAGCGCGCTACCGTCACACTTCCCTTATTCAATATCTACTGATCAATATGGTAAAAAATTATAGGCCTCACACGAGTTTAGAAAAGTATTAAAATTAAATTTAGAAAAAAGGCTATAATTACATTTATACCAGTCAGTGTTGTATTTGGTATATACTACATAATGCTTGGGATCATATTAAGAAATAATTTTCATAACGAAACTGTACAATAGATTAAAAAATTATTTTAGAATCGTTTAAGAAATTTGAATTGAACTTTTTTCAAATTAATTTTTTTTTCTCCATTTTTCCAATATTGTACCCTTTTCACATTATATTGCAGTTATAATTAATAAATTGCCATTGTAATAATTGTAAAGATTATCAAGGTTATATTAAGATCAAGAATTATATTATAAACTTTAAATAATTACTATTGAGTTATAAATTATATGATAAGAATCTATGCCTACTTCTAAATAGATGCATAAATCTATGAATAAGATTGTTTTAATTTGTATAATGCAGTCACAACGGTGTAAGTTTATCAATTAGTGATAATTGATGTTAAATGTAAACATAATTATATTTCAAATGTACCTAGATCTTTTTTCTACAAATATTACATATTTTTGCTGTACAATAATATTAAATTTTGTTTTACGTGTTTTATGTTTGATCTTACAATATTTGATAACACTTATTGTGTTTATTATAATCAAAGCAAGTTTTTAAATTATATAATTATTAAAATAATATATCAATTAAACAAAAATAAAATTTGTTTTTAAACAAATTATTATGTCTGTGACTTCAAACCATGTGACCATATTTTAATAATATACATATGTTAATAACTTCTTTCTCAGTGTCAATATATTACAATTTCATATTTATTAGTGAAAAACGTTTTTGAACTACTGTTTATTAGAAATGATGCGTATATATCTGCCTCCCCCGCCCCTAGATGTTTTAATTTTTACTTAACCATTTCAATCTACACAGCCTGTTGTTTTACATAATTTGTCATAAGCCAATATCATTTCAGACATTTCAATACACTATTTTTGCGCTCGTTTTTGGATGCAATGTAGGTTATGTACAATAGTATGTATAGGCAGTTAATGTTATAGAAAAAAAATCAAGGTTAATCTGGGGACATTGATGCTATTATGAATATCATACACCTGACTTATTCTGAGAGGAATGTTTTCAATCTAAACTATAATGATATCTTGATCTACTTTGGAATTTAAGGATGTATATACATTAGGATGTGTATGTGTAAGGATGTGTATGACATTATATTCTACTTAATGGAATAGTTAATAGGTTTCATACTTATTTAGATTTGGATCAAATTCTCAATTTAGAAGTACATCATGGGATTTGATATTATCAGATCAACACGTTTTTTAGAACAGACCTCGATTTTAAAATCATTTTAACATATATCGTTTATATATTTTATCAGATCTAGATTTTGTAGATGTTATTTTTAACAGGTAAGATTAAAATAATACCTTTTTAAGAATAAAATGTTTCTGGTCCTATTTGATTAAAAACGAATCAACGAGTTGATCTGAATCGTGGAACATATAAATTGTAATTTAACAATAGCTTATATAATTTACAAAAAATAGATTATGTAAATAAGCTCTTAATTATAAAAAGTATGTTTTTATATGTTTTACAATTATCTTTATAAATAATTAATTTAAAAATTCGTCAGAAATCAATATGAATTTTGATTATACGTATTTTACATTCCGTGAACGACCTTAACTAAATAGACAACTTCTAAAAATATTATGAATATTATTAAAAGTGTGAAGGCAAATTGAACCATTAAAGTAATCAAAAAATAAAAGACTAAAATTTGAGTTTCCATAACTATAAGTAAGTACTTGCCATTATTTATCAAAATTATTGTAACTAAAAATTAATTACTTCCCGATTTAAAAAATCTTCGAACATAAAATTTTCATCTTTAGTTTGGTATAAACTCAAACCATCTCAGTCCTTTGTAAATTTAGAGATTATCATATAATAGATTTCATTAGTAAAATTAGTTTCAAATTGACTTCACGCAGTTTTCTAAGATTATTCTAAAAAACGTCTCTCGTCTGTGACATAAAATACAAATTTATGTGAAACACCCAAATATATATCTTCAGCATAGTTGTTGCACTTTAGAATTAAATTTATATTTACAATCATTACAAAATGTTTTGCAAATCATTATTACTAATCTAACTTTTCAAATTTTAAATAGTTAACATATCAAATATTGTAAATAATAATAAACCAACTAAAACTTTTTTAATTTTCTATATTTAGATAAAACTTTAAAAAAAAGTGTATCTTAATCATTTTCAGTCATCAATGTTGATTATACAAAAGTATTGCTCTTGAAAAGTTTGGTCAGAATGCTCAATTTTAAAAGTAAATTGAAATGAAAAGATTTGCAGTTTTGTATCACGTCAACTACATGAAAATGTAGATTATATTTTAGTAAATAACTTAATAAATAAAATATGTTAATAAATATGATCGAAGTTAAAAATAAAAAAGTAAAATATCTAAAATTTTATTTATTTAAGTTGTTTTTATAAATGTACATATACATTTTTTATTTATATTTCTTAAGTTGAAACATTTACGAAAACTTTGAAATGAAGTAAACTGATTTTGACCTGTAAGTCATAACGAAGATTATAATATTATCTTCGCCATTATACTTCCAACTGCTTTCAACCTTTTTATAATATATCTATCAATTCTTTAAATATACAACACTCTATCTCCTGGCCATCAGATACTTCTTTAACT
>JAUZND010002511.1:0-12813 GCA_034780555.1 Coelogynopora nodosa
TTATTGTAATGGTTTTATGTGCGTAGTTTGTTATTGAAATTTCCGTGCATGAAATCACATTTCAGCACGGAAATATTGTCTTATAGATTTTATATTAAATTTCGTATTAACTTTTTGTTAAACAATGTGAAGCTTTTCAATTTTTAAATCATAACTAATAATAGAAATTGATCTATGACAGTACAATATTGATTTTTTCCCCCCATAAAATTTGGAAGCATTCATTATTCAGATTTGCAATATACTAATCATCCTATTAACAATGTTTCCATCGGATTTCCACAATTTCCACCAGTTATAAAAGCTCAGATTTTTTAAGAAAGTAAAATGTCGATAGTACAATTATTATTTTTTACTTCAATCTATATAATTGCATCTACAAGTGGTTTCAGCATAAATGTGACACATAATTCAAGGGATACCGCTCCAAAAAAGAATTTGACGTGTATTGATATCATATGTGCCGCTCCGTCGAAAGCTGTGTCATATTTCTATAAGAATGACTGCTGTAGTGGCGACTCATTTCAATGTTGCCCCTTTCTGACCCATCTTACTGTTTTTCTCATTATTATCCTTTTAATAATAGTTCTAGTTACTATTGCAATAATTCAGATAATCATATGCCGCCGTGTCTGAAAGGAATACTCTTGCTTTAGAACTTCTACATAGCTACACCACTACTATAAAGCCAAAAACTTGATCGTAAAAAAAACGAATTCAATATTTTTGGAACATATTAGGCATTGTTTATTAAATATTCTTCTATAATGCTTTTATAACGCATATCAGATAAATGTCCATAATCATAACAAAAAATATTTATTAAAACATGTATTTAAAAAATATTATTATATATGTTGACATTTTGTGTATTTGTGAAATTGTAATGTGAAGAGGACTCTTATTTAATAAATAAACTCTTACAAAGATTAATTTGTTATTTTTAATATAAACTAGAAATATTAATATCAACATATAATGTAAATAATTTCTTAAAATTATTTACACTTCAAGAGAGGATATTGGTGGAAAAAATTACCCACTATCATTTTCATACGATGAATGTTTTTCAGAAGAAACACAACATTTGCATTGGGATTTAGTTATTTTCTATAAATATGTGGTGGAACAAATGAAGTGCTAATTGTTGAACCGGTTTACTTCAGTAACTGAGAAAATATGAAAATGAAACAGTCACTGGTTTTCAGCGAATTAGTTTGTCAATAGATAAGGCAATTAAAATGGTCTAATATCTAGGAAATAAAAGCTGTATCAAATTATTAAAACAAAAAAGAGACCGCAGAAAATTATTATAAATTATATCGTTTGCCTAGTGTATAGACAAAAATAAATAAATTAAAAGGAACTCACAATCACTGAATGCACTTTTAAGGACTAAAACAATAAGTGTTTCTGAACTCAAGAGATATAATATGCACTCCAGTCAATAAATTGTTATGTAGAGTATATATACAGAGTGACATGTGATATACACCACCATATTTAAACACGATTAAGAAAACCCACTACTGCAGATAAATACACTGTTTTATAAAACTTGAAACTTAAAACCGTCACAATGAAAGGTTTGTAGTAAAGTACAAACTGTAATCATAACAATCTGTAGTATCAGAACCGGAACAAAACAAAATCGAAACAAAAAAAGCAAAAATGCTCCGAAATACAATTCTATTATTCTATGTAAACGACCAAAATGACAGTTATTTATCATTTCTATCATTCTATGTAATCGACTGTGACAGTGATTTCTCAATTCACTTGATACCTATTGATCCAAAAGGATAATGTTAAATCTATTCGTGTTACTTACTAATTAACTGTTGGCAGTATTTACGGAGGGAAGGGGGGGGGGAAGGGTTTATAACCCCCACCCCTCAAAACATTTTTCTATACATTTCATCCAACTGTTCATGAACGACACAGCTGATCATGCTGACATTTGGAGCCAATGAACAAAGTTTTTTCTTGTGATCATTTTCGCATTAGAAAAGATTTATATAGCCCTTTTTAGGTCAAACGACTTGCCCCTGCAAATGTGACCTTTTTTTAATAATCTCAAAATTAAATTTTTTAAGAATTGGTTAGGCCTATATTAGTTATTAGAATTATTATATATAGTATCGACTGGCCAGATACGTAAAAAAAGTTAAATTTTTATCCTGACTTCCAACAATATCAGATGAACGTGAAAAGTTGTTCGTTGTCATAAATTATTGTGTATTCAGTACGCAAAATTACAGAATGATTTATTAGTCAGAAGTACTTGATGGCAATAATCGATTTTATGACCTGATCCCAACCTAGCCAGATTACATGACACGTTGATAAGTAAGTTATAAATGCTTAATAATCTTGAAACATACAGATATAGTTGTACCTAATTCATGTATGCTATATTAGACTGATTATTTATTTATTAATTTTGTTTCATCCTAGGCTTTTGAAGGTAGAGGCAAAGTACAACAAACGAATTGGTTTGTTGAGAAGCATAAGTTTCGACACATTACATGATATAGTAATAGCAGTCTATGTATTGTACATAAACATATTTAAAAAAGGTGCATCTATATTGTAAAGATCCCAAATTTTGTACATAGTTTTAAAATGATTTATAAAATAATTATGCTAAGAGTCAGTTAGTTCGATTCTTCAGAGATTCAATATCTATATTTTTACCTGGTCTAAACTAGTCCATATAATGCTTATGACCTGTCCAGATAATATCGTCCACTAAAATAGCATTTTCTGCTGCTCAAATCATTCCAAAACATAAAAATAACTAATGGCTCATTAAATTAAATGACTAAACATTTTCGCCAAAATAAAGTTTCCTTTTTAGGATTTTTAAGTATCGATCGTTATAGTCCTTGTTTAAATCGGCCAATAAGAAAACTACATCAACCGGAAAATAATTACTCGATTTTCATTGGCTGAAAAATGTTCTATAATTTTTTTGGAAAAATCAAATAGAAATTCTTTAAATATTCGGGGAAACGCTTTCGGGGAGTAGTAGTTTAGTGTTCAGTGATCTACCTTCCATATTACTTATAGTGTCACCATTTATAATTAAAAATCAGTATATTTGTAATATATATCTATATTATATTGATTGGTACGTAGCTACGTTGTATTTAAAGTCAACTATGACACTCGTTTTGATTTAAATAACTATTTGTTCAAATAATTACTTGATTTGATACACTAGTAAAAGTCTGTAAATATTGTCAAGTGTTATTTCCTTCAGGTGTTGTGATTCTCCGGCAAATATTCGGTTTACAACACGATGCGTCTGTTCCATATTAAGTTTGCGATAGAAATGATTTCAATTTCGTTTATTGCTATCTTTTAAAGAATAAACTGGTCAATAATAAAAATTTCACTTTAAATTATGTTAATTGGTTAATTGTATTTAAAATTGATACTGGCCGAATCCGTACTTGAAGGCACCGAGAACTGTTTTCCCATCCCAGTCGTATGCTCTTTGATAGAGATTCATCATCATCATCATCTTCTTCCTCATCCGTCTGTAACATTGCACAGTAGTAGTAGTAGCAGCAAAGTGGTAATAAATAAAGAATTAGTAATGTACTAGTCAATTTATAACTATAGAGCAGAACGCACAAATACGACCGTTCACCGCAAGAGTTCGGAGCAGAATGAATTTAAGCTGTAAAAGCTTGTCCATGTATACTTTTTCAGAAAAAAAAATGGGTGGGGGGGTCGGGAGGGGTCGGAGTGGGGTATGAGTCATGATCTATTTTTAGACATGATCGAGTCATAAATCTATTTATAAGTAGGGTTGAATCCCCCCTTCCTATACTACTTGTATAGTTTAACGACAGTAAATATATTTTTTGAATGTGTAATTTAAAATTCGATTGAAAAATAACATTAAAAAATAGGATTTAAATTATCAATTACGAAAATATAATATCATTAAAAATATTTTTGTAAAATATAATTGAAAAAATAATTAAAAAAAACTAGTAAAGAATCAGATATAAACATTTATTTTAAAATATTTTTAAATGTCAGATCCATAGAAATATAAGTAGGGTATACATCTAAATTGCCTACTTATATTTCTATGGTCAGATCTAAGAAAAAATCTTTATTCTGCAGAATTTAATCAATTAGTTAAATAAAGATTATGCTGCAAGCCACACATCATAATTTTGTTTAAACAAACTTGAACTGAAAGCATTCTTTTTATATGTTATCGTGTGCTATCACAAATATCAAATACTCGGATTTCCATAATTTCCATTTGTCAACACTTTGCTTTTTATTAACAATATGTTGATAGTATATCTCTTTGTTATTGCCATCTATCTAACTGCATTTTCAAGTGGTTTCGACATAAATTCGACAGATGCTTCAAAGTATGTGGTGCAAAAAGTGAATTCTTCGTGTATTGATAGTATTTGTAAAACTCCATCTAAAGTTAGAACATATTTCTACCAAAATCGTTGCTGTAGACGTGCTGGCGCACTTAAAATATGTTGCTTTTTTCTAACCAAACTTTCGCTTGTTCTCATTGCGGTTCTTGGAATAGGTTTTGTAGCTATTGTTATTATAGTTCAGATAAAAGTCTGCCGTGATGTATGAAAAAAGTCGGCCGATGCCACAAAAGCTCCAGCTACACCTATCATACATTATCTATAACTTGAACGAAAAAGAACAATTAAAAATATTAGTTTGTGATGTATTGTTTATTGCTTATTAAATATTATCCTAAAACGCATTTATAACGCATATCAGATGAATGACTATACGCCATGGCAAAACATATTTTTAAAGATTTATTATAATATTTTACTTAAATATATTTTGAGTATTTACGAAAAAGTGAAATAATTTAATCGTAATATTTGTCTATAAACAATTTTGTTATATTCGATTTACAATTTGTAATTTTTCAGTACTTAATAAAAATAATAACACAAACATTTGTGAATTAATCATTTTAATATCTATATTTTATAGAGAATTAGTAGTATAGGAAGAGTGTATTCGGCCAACCCTACCACCCCCTCACCTCCCCCAGTTTATATTTATACTTTAAAGAGAATTCATGGGGAAAACTACACAATGCAACTATTATTTCACGTATGTTATTTAACAGAAACAGGAAATTTAATGTAATATTCGGTTATTTATTAAAACAACTTGGAAGAAAAAATAGTGTTAAGTGATAAACCGAATCACTGGAACAAAGAAAATCTATAAATAAGGAGTTACTAATGATTAAAAAATAAGGACGTCAATAAATAAGGTCCCTAAATAAATTGTCTAAAATATATAGGTTATCTATTTTATAAAATGTTGTATATATAATTATTGACACACAAAGAGAGACAGGAGAAAATTAGTCAAAATGTTCTACTTGTGGATAAAAATCATATATTGTTAAAAATTATTCATAATCAAGAAGGTTACCATTTTTAGTTCAACAATACTATGTGTTTTTATACTCAGATATTAATTCGTGTTATATCAACATAAAATTGGTGAATTTGTTGATTACAAATACTATTGTAACAAGTTTGACTTTATCAACAACAGAACTCATTGGAAGCAATTGTTTGTATATACGTACATTTGTAGATTTCTACTCTGGTAGTATTTTTTGTTTAATTAAATTCGTACAATAATAAATAGTTCTATTATAAATTCTCCATAATATAATCCATTTATCAATTTCTCTCGCAATAATCATCAAATGATAAAACTATTACTTCACAAAAGGCTAATTTTTAATGGAAACTAATTGTTCCTCCAATAAAAAAGTGTTATATCGATTTCGATATTAGAATTTATGGAATATTTATATTATATGCTGGTTTTTATAGGCAGATTATTTGATTTTATAGTTAATGCAATAGAGCGATAATGCAATGGGCTATATAAACTTAAGAGGGGAGGGGAGTTAATTGGTTATTAGTCTATAAATTGAACAAACATATAAAACGTATGAAACTATAATAACCTACCATAACCTATAAAGGGCGAGGCGAGTTGTTTTGTCGAAAAGCATGACTCATACACTCATTTTGATTGGATGTCCCACAATCGTAAATTGATTTTGTGTCACATGAGTTTAGGAAACCGTTGTGTTTGACTGTGTTCAACGTGGGTTAACCGTGTCTATTTTTTGCTATAATGTACACAGCTTGAAGTATGCCTAGAAAGTGAAGTGTTGCGTTTTGCACGAAAAAAATAAAACTAATTTAGAAAAATATATAGGTTTTAGCTTTCCAAATATCATTTCAAAAGACGGGATATATATGAATTTGTGAAAAACACTTGCCATACGAAGCAAAGATGAGAGTTGCAAGTGTAACCTTCTTTCCTGAGAGTCTCGCAGCTGCTGTATTTTCCAATTGCTCTCTATATTTCTGTTTACAAATTGCGAGTTTCTCTCGACGTACGAAATGTAGATGATGATCATGAACTGTCTGTTTTTGAAAAAAATGACAAACTTCCCTATACTCTGATGCAAGTCTGAAAACATTCTTAATTAGTAATATTTATATTTTTAAAAATTCCTCTGTTCATTTTCTTAATTTCGACGAAAACTTTCAAAGAGTTGCCAGTTGTGATAAATAACGGATTTTCTACTTTGACAATGTGTTCAACTCAAGTTTCTATTCATGTTCTTCGAGATGTGCTTGTCTTTCAGTATCAACTTTCCAAATGGTCTAACTTGATGCCATCCTCTTTTTCCGTATAAGCAACTATCCTGTCTCGCCTATCTCTCAAGTCAAAGAAGCGACTGGTCAGTTCAAACAAAAGCAAATTATCAATGAAAAGACAGCAGATAATAAGGCAGCTGATTGCAGCTGATAAGGCAAGATGGGAAAAGGGAAACGGCTTGTATAATTGACACTATTCTTCAAATGTGGAAGTGATTTGTTGTCATGGTATCACTTAGAATATTGCATCATGATTATAAAATTGTCACGAGAGCTGAGTATATATATATATATGTTTTTGAAATAATAGCTAATTAATTTGTATATTTTAAAATTACAGTACAACACTACTTTGTCTTTAGATGATCAAATGTATATATTTAGAATCAATTGTTATTAATAACAATTATTATTATAAATAATATTCTAATAATATGACTAATTTTATTTTTAAATATTAATAATTTAACTTTTTTTGCAAAATATTGTTGAATGCACGATATATTATAAAGGTACTACTGAATTAGTAGTATAAACACCAAAGAATATTTTTCATTTTTGCTACATTGCTGCAATTCACAATAATTTTATATTATTATATAAAATTACAGTTTTGTTCACACTAATAAATTGTATTTATCACGTCTGAAAATGAGTGCTTATTTATTTAAGATTGCCCAATTATTTTTCTTTATAGTAATAGTAACATTTTGTGAACTTTAACTTTGAGCAAGAAATTAAGTATATTATCACACTTGATCACATCATCTACTAGCCACACTACCCAAGTAGCTTTGCTACATTTGACCAGTTATGATTATTTTCATTGTCTACTAAGTTGTTATATTTGTTATTCAGCGTATGCATACAATATTTTAATACACACTATGCCAGTTATTGTTATTTTTTAATGTAGTAAGATACATAACTTTTATCACTTAATGTGCATGGCAGGCAAATAACATTTTAAATGTTATTATTTTAAAAACTGTTTATGGGTATCATAAATAGCAAATTGTTAGTATAGGTTTACCTTTTTAATGCGTATATAATTATGTACAAATATATAAGTACCTGTGCTTAATAAGTTGTATGCTTTATAATCAATTTTTCATATACAATAATTGACTTGTTTGTTTTTAAGTTATTTTAGAAAGCTATTGGTTAATGGTTGGAATATTGGGTAATGATCGGATAATATTATTTGTGCAATATAGGATATTGAGCGGATGACAGGGTCATTATTGGTTCATTGTAGGTTTGTCGGATATCCCGACGGTACATTGTTGGATAGTCATTGGGTAATGGTTGCATTGCCGATTATAGGCTCATTGTTGGTAAATGTAGTTTTCCCACTATTGGACCAGTAACGTTTATGCCAATAATCCATTAATGGTCCGATAACAAATGCTTTACTGGGATGTTTCATCAAATCAACAAGCCGTGTACTTTACATAATGTCATTTAATTAATTTTATGACATTGGTGCACCAATTTCTCCTTAATTATTCATTTCTCATTTGTTACATTATTTTGTTTCATCAGTGTGGTTCAACATTTATCAAACTTCATCACCAAACGTTCTGTTGTTTTTACGTTACAGAAATGTATTATTCTTTCTTCTAATCTACGTACTTCAAACGTTTTGTTCTGAATTATAAAAGGTTGAATGATGTTACCAAAAAAGATGTTTTGCCTATTCCTCTCATTAAGGGGCATTTTTTCTGATTTAGTGGGTATGGAGCATTTTACTTCTCTTGATGCGGCAAGGGGTTATTGGCAAACTGAGCTTGAGGAGAATAGTAAAGAGAAAACTGCTTTCTCAGCTGTGAATAATCATTACGAATTCAATGTTATATCCTATATAGACTTTGAAATGCGCCTAGTTCCTTGCAGAGTATTGTACAGCAGAATATGTTAGATGTTCCTTGTTAGTCTCCATACATTAATGACATTGTTATCGCATCCACAGATGTACGGAAATGAATAAAAAGTAAGGTGAGTAAGAGAATAGCTCATTATCCCACGAGTTAATCCCATATTAAGTGGATTTATGACTCACGAGGGCAAAGGTCAAGTTAGACATGAAACCCGAATTGTGAAATAATTTTTATTATTTGAGTTGAGTTTTAAGCAAGTTTTAAACAAGGTTACTTAATAGATGGACATTTAATACTTTGTTGAAATAATTTCCATTATGTCATATGGGTATTCATAATTGAATTTTACACATTTACCTTATAAAATTAATAGTGAGTAATATTTGAAATCGCTGTAATTATTTTATTTAAGTTTAATTATTAATGGATCTGTAAAATAAGTATATGATAAACCACGGACGGATATATTATAGTAAATAGTGAGATTTCACGCGTAATTGATTTAATTGACGACGCCGAAGGCGGAGGGAGTGTATTAAATCATTAACAAGTGAAATCGATAATTTATTATAATAATATATCCATGGTTTATTTTATATTTAAATGAATATTTCATGACAATTTTTAATTTTTTGATGAAATTATTGTATTGATTGAATTTCCATTTATTTTACTAGTTAAATAAATGATTTAGCGTGAAATAAACGATTTAGCGTGAAATAAACGCTTACTTAATTTATCACGTTTAAACGGGGAATCCACTAGACTATAGTATGATTTAAATAATATTAAAATATTATGTTTTTAAAAAGTTACGAAAATTGTTTAATTTAAAAATCGTTGCGAAAAACATAAAACGTTGTTTTTTAAAACAATAAGTTAAATACCGGGTTTTCCAGAAAATGTATGGTCTAACCATTGGTAACCTTCTCAGTTAAAATGAGATATAATTAACAGCCCTGCCACAGAGCGACTTGAATATCAAAGTTTGTAATACATTTTCAAATTTATGAATTAATCTACAAATCTACACAAACTTGAATTTTTATTTCTTAAATTCTGCAAAGCATTCCTTTTTAATTTAGTCAGATTTCCATCATAATCATCATATTAATCGGATTTCCATCATTTTCATTTGACACAAAACCTGCAGATTTTATAAACATTAATATGTCGACAGTACAACTGTATATTATTGCAATCAATTTTATTGCACTTGCGAGTGGTCTGAACAAAAATCTGACACATATTTCAAAGAATGTGTTGTCAGAAGGGAATTCATCGTGTCTTGATAAATGTGAAGCTCTGTCGAAAATTAGCTCATTTTTCTACCTAAATGATTGCTGTAGCGTTAACTCACCTAAATGTTGCGCATTTCTAACCGGCTTTTCAGTTGTTCTTGGTGTGGCTCTTGTATTAATTGTTTCGGTGATTGTTATTTTAATTTTGGGACTAGTCATTTGCTGTTACTGAAAGAAACGAACTGTGTCGTACACTACCCCTGAAGCTCCAGCTACACCAATAGTATTTGTACGATGCCTAAAACTTGGTTTGGAAAAAAAGAATAACAAATTCCGGCGGGTCATAATATTATGCTTTGTTTGATAAACAATAATATATAATGGTGCTATTACATATTAGCAGATAAATGACTATATGCAAGACAAAAATATTTATTTAAACATGTATAATAATAATATTACATTTTGGGTATTTGTGAAATTGTTAATTTAATAATAATATTTCTCTGTAAACTTTCCCGCTAAACTCTTTTGTATATATTTATATATTTGCAGTATATATTACGAATAATACTAATATTAAGAACGACATTAGTCAGTAAATTATTTTATTATTTACATTTCAAAAGGAAAAACGACAAAGTACCACTTTCATGTGATTGAAGTAGATCAGAAGATTGCAATTGGATTTGGTTATTTATTAAAGCAATTTTGTGTTATATACTATATATATATATATATATATATATATATATGTATATATAAATAACATGTTGTAACATTATTGAAACAAAAAGAGATGCTGCAAATATCCATACTTTCTTGTATATTTCAAGTTTCTGTGGTACGTATATTATTGAAGATTTCCTATAAAGTTTTATTTTTTCAACGAAATCTACAATTGATCTGTTTTAAATAGAAAAATATAAATTTCTTTATTTCTATTATACATCTACAAAAAAATAATTGTATAATGAATAAGTTAATACCAATAGCGATAATGGAATCTATAGACATTTGTTTATAAATAACATTTTGTTTTATAGTTATCTATTGTACTTGCTTGTCAATTTCAATAATTTCGAACATGTTTTACCAGTCATGTCCTTCATGAACTAAGCAATATAGGTGATTTCTCTGTAGCAGCAGGATAGTGTAAAATGAAGTTAGAATGCCAAAACGGTGATAACAATTATTATAATTAATGTAAGATTTCAAAGATATAGCGCTATTACAAAGATGGAAAACTGTTGTTTTACAGATTGAGGTATATTTATTACAACATAAAAAAAATGAATTTATGGTGATATTAAATAAATGATAATTTCGGTGATAATAATAAAATGAATTATAAATAATTCTAGGTATACGAGTTTGCAGATATTTTAGTAGTTAGTTCTCTTGTGTTTATTCTTCTCGATTAGGATCAGTGGTATCATATAGCTCATTGTATTTGGTACCTGAGACGATAATAGTTGCTGAGGAATTGTTGCATATTGTATGATGCTTATATATGGAACTGTTGATGCTACTGAAGTGCTCTTTGATGCACTTGTGTAACAGGCATCTTATGGTGTATGTCTGTATGGTGTTCAGACAGTTGCTTCCACGAGTCAGAACAAATTGAAGACATTGCATATTGATTGACTAAACGGCTACTTTGACGACTGTTGACATTTTCAGAATAGGAAATGTTAATAAACATGATAAGTGAGCTGATCATCAGATATAAATGGAAAATGTCAACATTCTTTAGTAAATTGTGCGTTATTACAAATGAGTTAACGAACAAAAATTATTTCACAGTTCGATACCACATGGTATATAACTGAACTAAAAAAGGGGACTTTAAAATAGTAAATAAATGTCTACCATTTGAATACCAGATACACAGATTTGACTTGCCATTTTATCACCCCAGACTTATTTTATATAATAGAACTTTTTAATTAGTATTTGTGGTTTGATTGCAAGGCCTGCATTTCGTATGACCGTTCTATTCTATTCTATTCTATTATTTTTAAATTAACCTGAAATTATTATAATATTATGTAACTAGATTATGCAGACGCTTTCATAACGTCTGGTTCATTCATATTCATGTTTTTAAATGTGATTTGTTTTGCGTTTATATTGAGGAGTGACACGGATTGTTGTCTGTTAATAAATAATGCTATGAAACATGTCACTTCTTCGTTTATATCTGAACATTTGATTCACATGATTATATTGGTACACTTATAGTAAATCTGTAAATATAGTCACCTTTTTTTGTTCCAGCAGTTTGGTTCAACATTTAACACCACATATTTTATCCTATATTTATCCTAGAGAGAGCAAGAGAGCAGTCAGAAAATGGCAACATTTAATTATGTAGATTATCTTTGCAGCAGTCATTCCAATAAAAATAAGAACCAAATTACGATGTAGATTCGCATATATCGTATTATTACAAAGCGAAGTTACCATTGGCACCAAATCGTCAGTCACTGCTTTGTTGAAACCTTTTGCAAACATAATTAAATTGACTGTAATAAAAAAAAAGATGTACAATCGACTTATTAATGTTTGTAAAATTTATAATAAGAATAAATGCAAATTTTAATAAAATAAACACAAAAGCTCGCGTATTCAAAATTATGCGCATGGATTCTTTTAAAAATCATATATTTCATAAATTGATTTGTTTTGAAAGTTTTTCCTTTTTTTTAATCAATAGGATCACTACATCGTTCATTTCACTAAACATTGGACAACATAAACATTGATATTAAATTTTTCAAAATTCAGACCCTAGGCCATTTCAAAGTACCGGTTGGGTTAACTCCAATGGTTATCAGGATGATTATGACTCGGTTAAATCTCGTATAACTATTCAAAATTTTAAAAAATCCATTACCTTGACCTACATTCTAACCGTAACCGCTACTTTGAAATCAAATTTTAACCACGGTCAAATGCCAATATTTCTTCAAT
>JAUZND010002512.1:0-12813 GCA_034780555.1 Coelogynopora nodosa
TGGGAGGGCCCCTAGCTTCTGAAGCTTAAAACATTATATACTATTATTCTTGGGACCCCTCAAAGGAAAAATGGGCCCCTAATAAATTGTACCCCCCCTCAAAAAAATTCCTGGGTGCGCCTCTGACACATGGTCAATTGGTATAACACAAAACTTTTGATGGAGCTCACATTTTCATTTTTTAACATACACATATTATATTTCACACCACTGGTGTAACTCACATATTATTTATTTAACATGTACCCACATTTTTATGATCTCATGTTTCTTCTCTCTTTCTTATAATTTTAAGGAATGCCATGTACCTGTGGCCCTGACATGCCATGACTCTGATTCAGTTGATACTATACATATCCCATATTTATACCATCATTACCAATATATTTAGGTCAAGTAATATTTACCATAATTATTAAATTAATAAATAGGCATGCTTAAGGGGGTCTTGCTTTAATTCGGGCTCGGACAAATGACATGTCATATTTTGTCAATGAAAATGGGATGGTGATCATGTAGAAGCTGACCATAAATTAAATTTTATACAAACTTTTTATTAACTTTAATAAGAAAAGAGTACAGACATTTATAACAGTCTTAAAAGTAAAGATTTAATACATAGGATTTTTTCTGCAGAAATTGTTTCAGAACATACAACTTGGAAAGTTCACCAAAAGTGCCATGTAGTTTTGGCAGGGAAATGTGGGAAGAGGCAAAAAAAGAATAAGAGGAGGAATAACTTACAACACTTGCATGTTCAACAGTACCAGCACTTTCCATCCAAAGAATAAGTTCTGTTAGAATACACCATTTGAGTGTCATATTGGACCCAAGTAAATTGATTGCATAGCAAACCATACAATGTCAATTACTCAATAGTGTCTTCACTACTCATAGTAAAGCAATAAATGTCACATATATGGGGATTCAGTATTTGATTTAGGATATTATCAACAATAGAAATAATATCATGAGGACAACCAGCTATTATTGATACAAATATGACAATCAATACCAAAACTAATTGTTTTTAAACAAAATACTATCTTTTAATTTGATAGCTAATTTAAATCAATTGCCAATGTGACTTATATATATTATGATTAATGCAATATATCACATATATATATAATATATAATCGAAAACACATGGATTCGATTTTTAAATATTTTAGGTGTCTCAAGTCTCTTGGGTTGCATGGGTCACTCATAGACTTCATATGTCATATGTATATAACTTGACTTATAAATGACTAATGTCAATTACTAATGAATGGCAATAGAAGAAATATAAAAAATCGTTTTTAATATTAACTATAAATGTATTTAAATAAGATAAATAGTATTGAATTATGTTATTAACATATAAGCAAATTAATTTAAGGTATTCTTATAGCTGTGAATTAGCAATTACAAAATATTAATTTTGTTATTATAGATAGGTACCCAAACTATAAAAAACAATAACTGTTAAAAAAGTACCCTTTTCTGCAGATTCAACTGCAGTTTATGTAACATTTGAATTTACAGTTGAATCTGTGGTTAAATTTATAATTAAATTATATGTTTAATCTACAGTTGTATCTAAAATAAAGGATAGAGAATTTTAAAATTTATATATATGCATTTTTATAAAAAACTGATTTTATGATAATTATTTTTTATATTTGCATCAACTTGTGGCATTCATAATTTTTTTAATATGAGACTATTCGTGATTAATCAAACTGATCTGTTATATAAGAATATTCTAATTAGATATACTGATCTAAGATCTAGTCTAATATTCCAGACTAGTCAGAGTAATCTTAGATTAGTCAGCATTTTATATTGATACTGTTATTTGCTCATGAACCTAAATAAATTTATGTTATATATTAAAATTAAAGAATATTTTTAATAATGCAGCTGTTACATAATTATAAACCTTTAAAATAGTATGTCTTTTATAACTATATAGTCATGGCCATTTCTAGTCAGAGTATATTTTCATTAAATAAGAGTGCTTGCCTCTTTTAAAGTTCTTTATGTTACAATTTATAAATATATATAATAGTATGATATATAAAATTGTATATGTACAATATATAATTATCTATATAAAAATTAGAAACTGTATAATTAATTTGATTAAATGTTTAGTATTTAACATCAACTATAATCAATCATTTTAAATATTGACCACCTGGTATTTAATAGGTACTAGTATACTGAAAAAATAATTATTATATAATTTATGTAATTTGATGAGTTAATTACAAATGTAAAATATTAAAATCAAAAGGCTACTTTATATTATAGTAAAATTAGTAATTTTCAATATTTAAGAAATTATACTTTACTATATACTAGTATCAACAAAAATATACCTGTTAACAATGGCAAAATAATTATCTGAAAATAAATACTTAATCATCTGGACTGTAGCCTCTGTTCTTGATAATCTTGTGAATAAATCCTTCTCTACTTTTGCTTATTACAACCTAAATCGGCATGTTTTACACAATGTGATTATTATTTTTTACTAAGTCAATCTTCATTCATTCAGGCTAACCAAAATACTATTCAATACTAAACTTCCTTACATCAAATGTAATGCCTACATCTGTAAGGATGACATTTGGATATTGTAAACATGTGATTGAGTATACAGGCACTGGGCTGACTTTGGTTATGGTTTTCTATATGTTGATAATACATTTATAAAGAAAACATTCCTTTGTTTATAATATATTGACCATTATCAGTTACAAATGTTGCTCATTTTGTTTTTTAGTAAAAAAAAGCCCTCAATGAAAATTTTTAATTGTATAATTCTTTACTCTTCATGGTAAAGGATAAATCAAATAATGTTTACTTGAATTATTATTATTTATATGTGAATTTTTCAGTTTAATAATGTGCATGTCATGATATATTATTATAAATTTTTCTATATCTGTAAGTTTTGAAGCAATTTGAGAACAGAAAAATCTATTTAGTAAACCATATAAGTTGGACTGGTCTTTTTTTGTTTTTTGTTTGTTTTCATATATAGCTCTCTGTACCTAACTTTTTTGTTGTTGTATTATTCCACTTCTGTCACATGCATAAAGTGATAAATTGCAATTATATCTATATGTTTAAAAGTTGTTCAACCCTAATTATTGTTTGATATTTTATTTTCGTATTGAATTATTCTTAGTGGCATCTCATTATTGAATTTTTTTATTGGCTATTGAACTCAGCCCAGACCATGACAAATTAATATCAAGGCCAAATAACCAATTGGATTAACATATATTTTATGAACATATTATTTGACTAACATCGAACAAATAAAAATATAAGGATCCTAAGATTAGGATCTAGATTATGAGATTGCATAATCTGCATAAAAATTTCAGGTCCGGATCACAACAACTTCTTGTGAAATATTTAGTATAATTTTTTATATCTCGTAAGACTTCTCATGACTCAATACATATTAATTTATTAATAAATTTATATTAAATTTATTTAAAAACATATTATCTGTATGTTGTTCCATTCTGATTATCAATGACTACCCTCCAAAAATAGCATAGTTGGAATTTTACAATAACTGTGGTATTGTCGGAATTATATATTATCTTGATTTCATTATTATGTATTCCTTATGTTTAACTATATATGTACAATTGTTTGGTGTAAATAATTCCAAGAAAGTAATTATAAATCAAATAAATATATAATATAATGAATGTATGGATTGTTGTGTATTTAGGTTAGGCTATTAAATATGTTAATTATTTATATTAGTTTGAAGACACGAGCTTAGCGTTTAAAGAGCCTTTAGCTTTCAATTAGAAAAAAGTAAACCTCCAATGTATGCAACCCATTTAGACAAATATAAAGGAATCTGTTCCAACCTCAATGAGATATAAATGAAACTAGTGAAATATGTATATGAAAACTATAATTTTGCAGTCATGAGGTTGCACAGAACTGATCATCTTAAACTAAACTGCAAGCAAGACATATCTAAATTGGATGTAACATTTTTGTTGCTTAATATTTCTTGCTCAATTCTTATGACAATTAGTTTGTACATTATTTCATTATTTTCTTTATGAAATGTCAGTAACAAATATTTATGGCATGCACTTTTATTGCATGTATGACGTTAATACAATTAATATTTTTCATAGAAATGCATGCAATAATTATATATTAAACTAAATTAAAAAATATCCTACTAGTACTTTACTATTGCTAGCAACGTATTTAAATGACGTATTAATCTAATTATTTATAGACCAGAAAGCCGCCTTAACCTTTTGATAATAGTTTTGCCTATTGAAATGAAAATTAGATCGGTATCCTTTGTGTGAATATGAATATTTAAGCATGCTTCAACTTCAATTATTAGATGAAAAAAATACGTGTGTCAGCGAAAATAATTCTGGATCCATATGAAAGTCGGTGTCTATAAAAGAGATACAACAGGCGTTTGGCGCAGAAAAAATCTTTCTTGAAATTACTTTTAATCAGAACAATCGGACTTATACTGACCTTAAGTTTCTAAGTTTAAACCTTAAGTTTCTACGTTTCATTTAGTTTTTTTATTTAACATAGAAATCAATTTTATGCAAATTCAAATTTAATATACATACGAATGACTTCGATAAAAAAACGTACCATTGAAATGAATCATTTTAGAAATTTGGTTAGTTTTTTTAATAGTGTTGTGAAATTTATAAAAATAGATTGTTTAAAATTAAATACAACCAAACCCGTATGATTAGTTTGCTCGGTATAATAAAACACTCTAAGGTTAAAATTGAAACGCTATTGTTAAACATAACATATAATAAATATATTCTTAAATAAATGTGTAGATTATGCAAA
Organism: Coelogynopora nodosa; assembly: GCA_034780555.1. Taxonomy (NCBI): domain Eukaryota; kingdom Metazoa; phylum Platyhelminthes; order Proseriata; family Coelogynoporidae; genus Coelogynopora; species Coelogynopora nodosa. Next base: position 4,870 of record JAUZND010002512.1, read on the forward strand.
CGTTTTAGTAATTAAAGCATTAATATTATTATTATTATAAGATTTTCAGATTTAAATAATATTCATGCTTTATATGTACTTGTGCTTTCCTGGTTTCCATTTGTCAAACCAGGTGACACCCCACTGGTTCCTCTTTTATTTCTAGATTTGAAAGTTGCCTAATATACCCTTTACCATATTTGCAGTGTTTTATATAATTTAAATTTACTGCATATTAAACTCGCGACAAGTTAGTTTCAGTATAACGTAATATGCAAAGTTATTGCGTGATATCTTTTAACAGGTTTTCCGCCAAAAGAATATGCACCTTATTTGCATGTCACTTTTTACTATTTGTTCACTTCTCGTGTTGCGTATACATTTCAGGTAAGTTATTAAAAAAATGGCTCGTCTTGGTAATTATCCCTACGAAAGATGGATGGAAAATCTACCAGACGCATTGAGATCAATGCCAATTAACAACATTGCTATTCCTGGTAAGCTTATGTTGATATTTATCTGCTATGTAAAATCCTTTTAATTTATTGTAATTTATATAAGAAATAACTGAACTAATTTTATTTACTTATCTATAATGCGGTTTATAATTTTGTTGTTGAACCTTTTAGTTGCAATAACATATGAAAATAATAAGCAGTTGAAGAAATCTTACATTGTTATATTAGGTATTCATTTTTTCGATGAATCGATTATTAAAGATAATTTCTCTGTACTGTGAAATATGTTAATAAAAACAAAAAACAATTTCACTCTCAGCTAGTCCCTCACTACTTTAGATATTTTAAATGATCAAATGAAGATAAGAAGCTAATGTTATCAATATATTTTATGACCGAAATAAATAAAATTAATTAGAATATTTAAATCAGCTTCTTTTATAAGAGGTATCTTAACTTCATTAATGTGTGCATTATATCTTACCTAATAATTTATGTTAATTAATTTGTAATAGAAGAAGTTTCCTTCGACACGGTAACCGAAACTGATAAATGACACCAAAACAGTTCCGAATTAGAATTTTTAATTTTTTGAAAAGCCCTAATGCTTATTCGCGGATAACTATACGCCTGGCACCACTCGTTCTTATTTTAAACTGGCACTACACACTTTTAATTAAAAAAATACTAGTTCGTTATAGATAAAGACAACAACTGGATCACTCGTGGCGCAATATATATTGTATACTTTTTGCATTATTACGGACTGTCTCTAGTCTTTTTATATATATTTTTACATAACATGATATATTGCTTGTCAAGTTTGTTAAACAAAAAGCAAAAATCAGTTAGCATTTGAGATAGAGTGGAGTTACATATAAGCAATTATATTTATTCCGATCTAACTCCTATTTTGCATTTATTTTTGCCCAACTCTTTAAAGAAGAATTGAAACCAATACTATCTTTTCTTTTCAGGTTCTCATGACTCCTTCACTTTCGCCCTCTCGTCTCAGTCTAAAGTTGGCCCTGATGCCGATTCGTTCTATATTGCGATCAGCAGGCTGTTCGGTTCACTCGGGCGGTCACTGATCGCCCGTTGGGCCAAGACACAGAGCCTCTCCTTCGAGGAGCAGTTGCGCGCCGGCATTCGCTACTTTGACCTGCGTATTGCCGCGAACGACAGTGAGAAGGGTCGACTCTACTTTGTCCACGGCCTCTACGCGAATACGGTGGCCGAGGGGTTGGAGGCGATTCTCAACTTCCTCAAGGGACACCCTAAGGAGGTGGTGTTGCTTGATTGTAACCATTTCTATGCAATGGAGGATGAAAATCATATGTGAGGAAAAAAGTGGTTTATAGCTACGGGTTGTTCTAGAAGGCCTATCATTAAATTATATTTCTAATTTATTTAGTTAAGTCATCTATAATAATGAACATGGTGCGTTTTAAGACTCGAATTTAGTTATTTTTTTGAGGGTGACATACTCTCCCCGAAATGAATAGTTCTGTGAGTTTTATCTTTCGAAACCGAGAAAATAATCTATATGTATATATTGTTCTTTTTTGTTTTTCGTTAGTAATTTCCTACATAGACTTTTCCATATCAGTACATGAAATCGATGAAAAGTCTTAACATTATCAATTTTGCTTTTGTTTTTTCACATTAAATTTAATCAGAAAAAGTTTGTCTGTATTCTGTAACCATAGGAATAGTATTATATGTTTGACCACCATGAAACCACCATGAACTCTGGAAAAGCATCGTCATTGTTCAAGCACTAAGTGAGATTAGTTAAAGACATAACATATTATCATGTTTCTTAGTAAATTACATGGATATTATTATGTAGTTTACTTGATGTAGCAATATATATCCCATTCATACGCTATAATTACTATTTGAGAAACATAATATTAAGCAAAAATTATGATTCCCTTACTTGATAATCGAAAATGCAATAATTAATTTATACTATTTCTTGTTCTACAATGTCTGTAATAGTCGTTGAAAGATATGAAACGTTGTATGTTTATTATGAAACTTTGTGTAGCCAGTGAGTCACCTTTCTCAATTGAATAATGCTATTGATTAACAAATAATGCTAAAAGCACATTCAATAATAAAATTATATCATAAATAATAATAAGTTCTAGGTTTAGCAACCCACATTTGAGACATTATAATTAAATTTAGTAATTATCTGGGTTAATAGTCTACACCAGCATAAATAATTTTATTAAGATTAAGAGCGTTTCTCGCAGTTTAGCACCTGAAGTAAACTTGAAGTGGACATTTCACGCTTAACTCATTCCATGGTCCACTGAGCCAGCGACAGTTGCCATTTTAAATGTCAAGTGCGAACTTTGTTCAAAGAGAACCGGCTTTTAGTGCTGCTATAGCTTCTTTATGCATATAATTTATTACACTGCGTTTTGCTCTGCTTAATTCACTGTGACACGCATGTTATTTGACTCGTAGAAAATGCGTCTGTACAAATTACCCTTTTCATAACAATAAAAGTATATGGATCCTGCCACATTTCAATTTTGTTATTATAGTAGTGTTAATTTTCAGTTATTATTTATACTTAATCATTTTTTAGTTGTGAATCTATGATTAAAGTTATAATATATCTTAAAAAATTCAACATTAATAAAAAAAGTTTACTTCATTTTATAATTTTATTTCGCTTTTAAAGACACCTCTTTAACATTCAATTTGATAACCAATATTTCACTATGTATCAACATTACATAATACTAATAAAAAAGATTGCACAATGTAGCCTGTTATGTAAACTGTAATATTATAATATTACGCGTTTTTAAGAAAAGTTTTTTTTTTATAGTAGATTGGTTCTATGTCAAATACATATTAGACATTTAATGTTTAAATATAAGTTGGATATTGAATGATATTATTCAATAAGTTATTAATAATTTTAATATATTTAAATGAAAATATTGTGAGGGGGATTGTTTATCAATATATTGATTGTTTTAGCATATATTTAAAATATGAAATAGCTTATTTGATTCATAAGTCATTACAATAATAAGTAATATTAGAAATAACAGCTATGCTGTTTACAAAATGTTGCACTTTATCAATTATCTAGCCCTAGAGTACTGAGCTAGTGTTATGTATATACGTGTAGCTCCACCAGACCCACTTTACAGAGTTATTAAACGTAATGACAGAACTCCTAAGAAACCTAAAACAACATACTACACTAAAAATAATATTTTTTTCTCAAAACTATTATTAAACTTGTCTAATGTATTGTATATTCGAACTATTATATGTGCCTAGTATAGATAGGGTAAGGCTTGAAACTTTCAGTTATGTATCTGTCTGATTACAATCACACAAATTGTATACGCTTTTTTCTTTTCTTCAGATATGTAGCAACATGTTGTATATATGACTGGCTATGTATTATCAAAATTAATATACTTACATTGAGTTGGTAGTGGTTTATTTGTTTCAAATTTATTATAGACAGGTTAGGTGTACTTTGCCCCTATGCTGACCTGGTTGTTATGTAAACATAGTGGGAAATAGGGGTAATAGAGCACCCTAGAGAACTTGTGCTAGAACCGGAATTGTATTATTATTTAACTGGAGAGAGTGGGGTACATTTAGGCGCTGGCATTTAACTGATGCATTTAAATGTTTTCCATCAATTAAGTGAATTATGTTGTAGTTTTTCACAGCTATTCTAAATGTTTCATTCGTTTCCTCACAAGTTAGAGAGAAAAAATTTGCTAAAATATATGATGTCTAAAGTGCATTTTTAATTAGGTGGGTACCGAAAATTTCAGAATAATAGCCAAATATTGTTTTGGGAGTATGCGATCAAACGTCAGTGGTGTGAGTCAATTTGGCCACTCCCTCTTGGTTCTTTTAGTCTAAATAAGATATTGTAAATACCTCTTAAAATGTCATTAAAATAATTAACTTGCTACAATGTCTTATTTTTTTCTGGTCCACTGACTTCGAGATATATGAAGTATACGCCCATCTAGTAGGTACCTTTTATTATCAGTACCACACGTATCCCAACTCTCAAATCCAGAGCGTTGCTAGAACTCTTCCGCCGGGTGTTCTCCACGAGGCTGGCCCCCTTCCAGCCGACGCAGCCGCCCTCCCTGGCCGACCTAGCCTAGCGGGGCCACCAGCTCGTCGTCTTCTACCACCACCGGCTCAACTCGGGCACCCTCGAGCCCGCCTTCTGGCCCGGCTTCTGTATCCCCTCGCTGTGGCCCAACACGACCAGTCCCCGCGCGATGGTCGCCTTCCTCTCCGAGCACTATCGCGCCGGGCGGCCGGTCGACTCCCAGTTCCTCGTCTGTCAGGGGATTCTCACGCCGCGCCGGTCGACTGTGGCGCTCCACCTGTTCGAGGGTTTGCGCCGGGTGCTGTGTGGAAAGGCGAGTCGGGCCTTTGTTGCCTGGCTGGCTGGGAAGGCGGCGGGTCCCGCGGGCATCAATGTCTGCATTGTGGATTTTGTGCAGGATTTTAACTACATTGCAGACGTTCTGGCGATTAATGAGCCGTCGAAAGTGTTGACGGAATAGGGGAAGCCATTGTGATAATGTTTAGTAATCATACTAAATTGTTTTATTTAGATTAGATATTTACTGATTTGTTATTAAAGATCACTGTTTATTATTTTATATAATATCTGTATAGCTTTTAGCTGCGCCATATATGTGTAACACATTATTTTTTGTTATTTTATTTTGTTGGTCTTTCTAACTATGGGTTTTTGTTTGATCATCATCTTTGTTTCAACACTTTGTTGTGTATTGCCCGCTTTTACAATTTTTTATACAAATATTTATTTACTACTTTATAGACGATTGGTTTTTTTCAATTAAAGTTGGTTCTTGACAACAGTCTTTTTCTGTTACATCCAGGTATGGATAAAGGTAGACGTTCCTAGACGATTTAAGCAGTACCCAATTTAAAAGGGAAACCATCACTTTTACAAATGTGATCATGAAATTTATCGACGTATACGATGTACTTTCTTTATTGTTTATTGTAAAAACAACTTTGAAGCTCACCAGACGCTACATGACTCATGCGTTTCAATGATAGATATCAGAAGGTACTACTGTTATAGTATAGGATATTATTATAGTAGTTCTAGATCCTGATATCAGCTGTTTCTAAAAGATTTAGACAACTCAAAAAGTCATAATAAATACATAGAATGCAATTGCGCCCTATTGAAAGAATGTGTACAAATAAACCAAGACAGAAATGAAACTCAGCCCAGAGGTGAAATCCCAACATTTATTATAAACGTTTCTTCTTGAGTTTACTTCATTGCATTGTCTATGTACTCTATTCCATTTATCTCAACGTGCGCAATTTCAGCCGGTTTACAGCGTGCTGGTATATAGTATATTATAATCACCAACTTCCGTTACAACTTTATAAATTTCAGTTTTAAGTGATGCTAAATTAATTTAATTACATGTTATTTATTTATTATAGATATTGGAAAAATTGATATTATCAAAAAGTTTTGAAACATTTTTAAATTCAACATTCTGGAAACAGTGAGTTAGTGAATAGGGTATTATTTAGTTACTTTTTATGTTTGTAATAGGCGAACTAAGTTCGTATTTTCTTTAAAAGGGGAAATTAATATTATATGAAAGTGCTAATGTGGCCCCGTCAGAATATTAATCTGAAATCCCTAACTCGTGAAACATGCAAATACTATTTATATTTTAAAATACTTTTTCAACACAATTATACATGTTTGACTGTCGGACTATAAGATATAGTTTGAATACAAGTACGTATATGACTCAAATATTATTTAGATAATTGCATCAACAATTATCAAAACTCTTTATATTTAATGACAAGATAAAAGTCTATATGAATCGAAGATTCACAAAACCTAAAATTATTATATTGGCAAATATATAAAAAAATACATATTATTAGATAAATTACTCAGAATTCTTTTATTCAATAATAAACATTTTTGCATCATACACTGACACTCTGCTGAGGGAGATTCACCGATGTTATATTACTAAAATAAAACGCTTATTTATTTGAATACCTTACTTATCGATAAGTAAAACCTTTTGTTGTATCTAATACCTGCCTTAAGTATTGCCCTATATTTTATCAATATTTATTTAAATTGCGTTGGAATATTACAAGATTTTTCCAAATTTTATTTCAAGAAATCGGAATTGGACTTTGAACGTTAATCTTATTTCATAATTTACTTTATGTAAAATATATACATAAAGTTTCTGCAATATCCTTATCGTGCGATGCAGAATGTATCTCTTCCTATAGAGTTTTGGAGCGATTTTTTCGCAACTTGGTTTTGTTAAATGTTTAAATCTTTTTCGCGTATAGTGTTATATGCGACAAAATTGCATATTTTGGTCCAAAGGAGGACTTATAAATCCAATTTTAGTTTTTCTCTTTCACTTAAATCAGACGGGAAAATTATACGATGGCGCATCATTAAGGTATCGTATGTAAGAATAAGAGATGAATATATTGTTAACATTTTTAATATGTGCAAATAGTGTTAATATGTGCAAATTTATTTGTAATTTGCTGATCTTTCTAACTGCTTTTACAAATAGATTTTTTACTTGCCTAATACTTTACATCAATTCCTATTTTATTTATTTTGTTTTTCTTCTTCATTAAACGAAAAATAATAATAATAAGATTCCATTGATATAATTGATAGCATTTTGGAGATATTCAATGCGTTTTATTCATTAACACCATATTTTTGTGCCTTTGATTGTTACCAAAACAAATCAAAATATTACTAAAACAATAACAATTTTAAGAATAGACCAAACTTCTTTAAAACACAAAATAGAACAAATATGTTAATGTATAAAATACACATAAATAGTATATTGGCCGTAGGGACCGCAGCCTCCTTTGATTCGGGCTTACCGAAAAAAAAATCAACGTGTGAAATTTAAGAAACGTTCGAAAATGACATTGAATTGAAATGGGTTAAGAGGGTGGGGGGCGGCGAGTGATAGGCTTTTAAAGTGAAGTTATTTTTGATTTTTATTTATTGAAATCTGTGTAAGATTTTTTCAAGCATTATTAAAAAAATATATTGATTTATTTTTAAGGTGACAATATAGAGATCTGTAATACTACTTTACAACATTGCACTCATATCATCCGTGTTTCTCTGTGTTCCATGTTCCAATTTTATATTTACAGGGTCCTAATTTGATTAGAAATAGCCTCCATTTTTTTAAATACATTTTTTTACGGTTCGCTACGAACACCCCCTGGGGAATGACCCTCTCCTTAAAGAATTCCTGACTAGGACCCTGAATACATAAACAAAAATATATAAATAAAAACACATAAATCCATTATATAACTTTTCCTTCTTTGATTATTGTAGTAATGTTGTAAGCAATGTTTGTGTTGTTATTGATTAGTTAATACTCTATAGTTTATACCTAGATCAATG
>JAUZND010002513.1:0-12811 GCA_034780555.1 Coelogynopora nodosa
TTACAACAAATAGTCCTGGTAGGGGTTCAACCAGAAATTGTCGCTTACAACATATTAACTGTTTATAGAAAAAAGATTTCGCTCCAAAACTTGAACACACGTTAGACCATATAATATTGATAATAATTATGAAAAAAAAATCAATTTCCGAAAAATGGCGCTTAGGCCACTTAGACCTTGTAGCAGCGATATTGCAACTTTTGCATCTCTCAAAGAGCATTAATCATCTCATAATATGCAATCTGTATATATATATATATCTTAATGTGAAATTAATATTGGCATTATTTACTCTGTTAATTTGAACGTTGGAAGAGAAGGTGTTATCTTTATTTTATTATTTTTTTATAAGTCAATTATGTACCATGTTCTCTATAAATCATTAAATGAATAACTTTTTATATCAATTTGCAAACAATAAGCATTCACAAGTATAAATGCAACAGACATATTCAAAGCCTTACTGGTGCGACTTAGAAAGAAGTTTTGCTTGTAGAAAATCGAAAGAAAATAAACACTCATTTTTCAACGTTTTCAAATCTCCAGCCAAAGCCAGTTGATAGGGCAACTCCATTAATTTGCGCAAATTAAAACCGCTCTTGAACGTGTTCGGCTGGTCCGCTATGCGACGTGTAGCGGTCCTTTCATTGCCTTTGTTGTCAATAAATGGTTTTGGAACCGCTTGAAGAATAAAAATAATTCAACAATACCTTTAGCATTTGTGTGTTAGTACAACATGAATAAGCACACTTGAATATTTAGATTAAAAATACTGACCCGCCTCGAAGCTTATATAAGAATAAGAATATTAATTATATTAAATTTATATGAAAAACTTAATTGTATCTGTGCCGTTTTCTACACTTACGAAAAACTTAATAAACGTTTATAAATATATAGTTGCATTATTCTATTTTTTCTTTTCTTTATGATACGGTAGTAACATACTGTATGTTAGCTATTAGTAGTTTTTATTATATATTATTATGTTTATTAGTACAATGACAGTACTCTACACACAGATTGTGATGAAACATGAGGCATAATACAAAAGTGATATTTTTAAATACTATATACATATATTAATATATTACAAATATATATGCAATGAATGATATATTCGTGTAATGATAATAATACACATGATACTCGCATGTTACGTATAGTATTTAAAACATATCAATATTGTAATATGTCTTATGTTTTTTTAGTTTAAAAAATAAAGTATTTCCTAGATGTATGTTGACAAAATTCTTCTTCATATACTTCGATATAACTTATGTATTAAATAGGCGTTATGTATAATGCCTAAAAATACAAATATATGTTTACTGTATATGTTATCAAGTCTCATTTACCAAATGTGAACAATTTTCAAAAAGGCGAAATATATATAAATAATTGCCAAACACTTTCTCAGTATGTTATTTTTGTAAAATATCTAAGAAAATCGAATATAATTTCGAATATAAATACTTAATTTTTACTCTTTGTTGAATAGGCTATTATTCATTTTAATATTACATGTATACATTGTTAGGCAGGATTACAATATATTACGTTCAATTTACAGGATTAGATCCAACGTCATTACATCTCTTTTCATAGCATTAACATATTAATTTAAATATTCCATTACTGCAATTAAATGATATGTTATTCTAAGAAAAAAAGCGCTCTACTTCTGTTATAATGTCGAAATATTTTCATTTAAACTATGTTTAATAACAATATGAATATTCAAATATGTTAAAAACTTGACTCTAAGAATCATATACACACACATGCCATGGAGTATTTCTTACATATTTCTAATATTTATACAATATTTATAATTATTTTTATACTAAACGATTATATAGTATTGTAATCCACAATGTTTTCAAAATGGCAAAAAAACATGCAGTTAATTTGCAAAACATATTTTAAAATGTTCAGACCATCGTCCAATCATTGCAAACGGATTGTCCAAAGTAAAACAGTTTTTCTGGCTAAATAATAAAAAGGACTGTTTTACAAAAATTAACACCCCCTTTTCATGGATTTCGTGCTCACTTTGTTCTCATAGCTCACTTTTTAACTTATAACTCTAAAAACTTAAATTATTGGCAGGAAATATAGCTGTAGATATTTGTACAGTATATCTGTCACATCAGCTGTTCAGAAATTCACTATTTTGTCGAAGTTGTAATTCATTTATATAGTTTTCAGAGTTATTAATATTGTTATAGTGATACTTGGAAATATTATACATACTGTATAACTAAAGCAGTTGTTTATAATATATTTAAAATGAAGATTTGCAAATTCTCAAGTTGTCAACATTTGTGAGAGAAACTGGCTAGAGCCGTATTATAATATAGTTCAATATTACTTTTTTTATAAAGACGAACACATACCCATGATGTAAAAATACAGTCACACGTCATGCTTACTGAACTAAAGAATGTACGTTTTAGTAATGTAAATAATGTTTGTATTTTTTATTGTTCTAGTCAATAACATTGTTAGTATAAATTAATATAAGGTAACATAAAAAAACACTTCATAATTTTGAACACTTTACCTTATTAAGGTGAATAATAAATTAATCTGAATCTTAAAACATTTCCATGTATATATATATATACAACTGGTTCATACATAACATATTGATTATTCTTATTACAACGAGGACCCCAATATTGCCTGTCTTACATGCCCACTTTCCAGCAAAGTATTCCGCAATTTGAGAACGAAACTTCCTGGCTGTTTCCCCGTTGTTTCCACTGTTGCAATATCGCTTTCTGGCGCATTCGGCAAACTGACGATGGTACCAAAAGAGGACACGGGAACCGTCACTGCCACGTTCCACTGAAAATAATTAATATAAAACTAATTTTGCATTCGAAACTAGATTTCAAATGAAAGTTGTTAGAACAAATGGTTTGATTCAGTTTGATTTAGTTTGAAGCCTACAAACGGTTCTCAGAAAACCGAAAAAATATTACTATCGGAAGGTTAAGTATTGTTGAATCAATTATCAATGTTTACATATTTCATCATAATCTTTCTCATCATCTCTACGATTAAATGAATTAATAAAATAAATTGTCCCTTTGTATTTACACATTTTCATTATAAATGAATCAATATACATAACCTAAAGCACTTTAAATAAATTCATCGAAATGACATTAAACTTTAATGCCTACAATTTTTAAATATGCTGATATTTTTAAAGCATAAAGTATTATTGTTTTCATATATATTTAGTTTAGAAGTAACAGACTGGCGTGCTTGAATACTGTCTCAAAGATATTGAGATTTAACATTTTATAACCTTTTTAAATCGATATTAATATACCAGTGTTACCAATTATAAACAAAAAATAAGATGTGAAATGTGATTTGTTTTACTCGTACATGTTTAAAGCCTTAGAAATATTAATTTGTGAGCAGCAGAAATTTTTAACGGACTAATTTTAACAGTATAATTTTATAATTTTTAACAACAAAAAATCTACTTTATCATTAAAACGTTATCAATACTATGACATTAAATTTATATTAATCAAGATAATTATTGTTTCCCGTCATTCAATGACAACACTTACCCAAATATTCTCGAAGATCATCAAGAAAGCGAACCAGAACCATAGGTGGTAGACGTCTTATGGACGGCTCTGTGTATTGATAGGTGTCGTTGAGAACTTCGTCGTCTAAGGATAGAATATCTTCAAGTTCAGCTTCACTGAGTCCTTCTCTTGACAATGTCAGATATCCCAGAGCGTGGCTCACAAGTACTTTTCCAAAAATGCGTTCAACCTAAAAACATATTTATTGCATTGCTGTCACAGTGGATATATCAAATAAACTTTACAGCTCACACGAATCGTATGGATATTTTTGAACTCATAAATGAACTCTCAGCATTTGCAGTGTGTACAAATTTACAAATGAAGACTTATTTGAATAAAATTAATGCTTAAATATGATATCAATTTACACAACAAGTTTTTGATATACAAATCACTGCTGTTTACACATTAAACTGAATTAAAAGCGTAAAAAGGATATTATGTTATTAACTTTATAAGTTCAAAACTTAAAATACGAATATTTCTACATAATTGAAGCTCCTAGATATAAATTTTCTAAATAACAAGTCCTAACATTAAATACAAGGAAATTAAATTTCGGTATATTGTAGTTTACTTGTGGTTTATTTGTGGTTTAGTCGTGGTTTACTTTGTGGTTTACTTTTGTTACTTTTGCTTAATTTTGTTGCTTTTGTTTACTTTATTTTAATTTTGTTTACTTTTGTTTTAATTTTGTTTGCTTTTATTTTAATTTTGTTTACTTTTGTTTAATTGTGGTTTACTTGTACTTTACTTGAGATACACTATTAAACTAGTGCATGCATAAAACTATTTTCCATTTAACAAAAAATGTTTTTTTTGGACTTCTTAAATATTACTTTTCAAAAGTTGGTTAACACAACAATGCTACATCAAACATATAAAACAAATATTTTGAAATGTCATACGTTATTTTATATATATTTAACTATTTTTATTTAATTATCACTTTATACTTCATAACACACAGTAATATCGCCTGTTTATAGGCCCTCTTTACAACTCAATACGAAGGAAGCCATTTTATTATATTTCACGGGGTAACTTTTTTCAATTTAGTTAAACAGTTCAGAAAAGTTGATCAGCGTATTGTTGCACACCGTTACCATCACCGTTACCACCGTTACCATCACCGTTACCACCGTTACCATCACCGTTACCACCGTTACCATCACCGTTACCACCGTTACCTTATCAAATTGACCGGATATCATAGCTTGAACAGTATTGGCCAACATCAGTTGACTTTCGGTGTTGTTACTTCGCCATAATCGAGCTTCATTTTCACATAATCTTAGAAACAGGGGGAGTGGGCACTGCTGAAAGGCTTTGAGAACATTGATCAATTGGGAGTCCGTTAGCGTCCGGTTATGCTCAGCTAACCATTTCGTCAGGATTTCTTTTGCGGTGGATTCAGAGAGTTGTGGCATTGCGATGAAGTTGTCTTGGTCATTTTTCAAAAGTGTCTGCAAAAGCACCGTTTTATTGCAATATATATTTTAATCAGGTTAAAATGTTGTAAATTCAAATCTAATAATGTCTAATATAATTATTGTACTATATTTCATCAACATTAATAGCACGCAATAAATCAATTTTGTGCGAATAATCAGATTGTAATATCGAATATAAATGGTATAGTTATAGATTAATATTATTTAAAAAAATGTAAATACTACATAGTTCTATTATAATAATATTACAAGAGAATTATGTTAACTATAAAAGCTTTTGGTATCTACATATTTTATCATTGGATATATTTTAAAAACCAAACATGAGTGAACCAAATTAAATAAACGCAATCATCAATAAAATGATGTTGAATATTTTTAAACTATTTCACGATTATACACGATTTCAAAATATCAGTAATTTTCACCACTCATACTCACTTGTTTACTTTATAACTTACATCGACAGCAAGGCATTATTTCATATTTAAATTTGGCTGTTTTTAACATGTCAATATTTCCACTATTGATTGTGTTCTGTATTTAGTGACTTTAGTTTAAAAAATAATCATAGCATATTCCGACAGTCTCGTTTAAATATATAGTATTAGCATATTTGAAGCACTAATTGATATAATTGATATGTTTCCAAATGTCTAAATGGTCTATTTATTCTACTTGTAGGGTAGGTAGAGTAATTTTTCTTGGGAGACGCGGGCTTCCATACCATTGCATAGAGGATCATAATATCATTCTAAATTAAGACTCACAACTTCGTGAGAGAGAATGATCCACTGTATGAGCCCGTCTGTATTTTTGTGGCTGTATTATTTACACATACGCAATTCCAAACGGTCCCAAATGCCGTGGTTATAGTCATTAGGAAAAACGCACCGATCGTAGTTGAGGGATTTCATTTTTACAATAATTAGTTATTATATTTACTGCAAAATTAAATATTTAAATAGGAGCATGAAACCAACGTGAAAATAGGAGGCTGTTTGCATCTAACAAAATTATAGCTTCGCATATGCAAATAAAAAACAGGAGATATAATTGTACAAAGTATTACAATATGATAATCCATATGAAAGATTTCGCATATTACTTGCAAATGTGGCAGAACTCCATATTCCGCCTCAGGTAAAGTAGATATCACAAATCGGACATTTTGAGGCAGCTTTTCTGGTAACCAATCGTATCTGCGCCCAATAAATTGGTTGTGATTGGTTGAACTAGTATCCGGTCGATTTTGGTCGAGCAGTTGGTCGAGAGAATCAATAACGAAAATGAGCGGTGCACAATCAGGGCCTCGAGACTGAGCCACTTTCGCGAGAACTTTGTGGAAATGTTTCACCAATGTGTCGTGCTCCTGAGCATGTGATAAAAATGAGACAAAACAATAACACAATCAATTGAATGACTAAGGTTCAATCAAAGTAAACATGTGCACCAGCATCAATCAAATTAACATTTATCATTTACAATGCAACTGTTATATTAGAAAAGATGTACGTCTAAATAATGGTTTTATTGTTTTAGAAGTAGTCATTCTGTGGAATAAAAAATAAAAGTATTTGGATTTGTTTTACACGAATTATTTCTTTAAAATATATTGGAACAGAAGGCGTTTGCTACAAGTTTATGTAGATTATCAAATAGTAAAATGTAACACCATATTAATAATAAAACTTAATATTCCTGGTACTACTACACAATAAACACTGATTGAAAAGGATGAGCATAAAGGAGAATACTTTTCCGTTCATTATATCATCTCGATATTGATATTATTTAACATTGGTACATCGAAAGAAGTCTGCAAGAATAATGTTGACTTCATTTCTTCTGTTCAAAACACATTTTAAAATAAAGTATGCAATTATATTCATATAAATAAATTGATTAATTTATTATTATTAATTTTAAATTATTTTGTATTTTATGGATTATTATGTACTTTTTTACATGTAGATTTAAAATTATGTTTTATACAATATATCAATTTAAATATTTAATACATTTCGTAAGGTTTTAAATAAAGCATTTGTAACACTACATTTGAATTAAACTTTCACACAATTCAATATCTTTATCTAAAAATATAATCACTGTGCATAATCGATATATAATCGATATAATCCATATATAATCGATATATAATCGATATAATTCATATATAATCGATATATAATCGATATAATCCATATATAATCGATATATGTATTCCTTTACATTTTATAAGTATAAGAAGAACCCACAGCCCCGAACTATAAACCTACATATAAACCCAACACGATAAAACTTCACTTACAGTCGGTATGTCGTCGCCGACATTCTCCAGAAATTCGTGAAGTTGTTCCACTAAGCTTGTAACCAAACGATCGGTACTGGAGCTGTCAGCCGTTGTGCCGATGAATCTTTCAATGGAAAACCGAAAAATTGTATTTAAATCAATTAGAATCAATACGTACACTTTCAAAACAAAAGTATTTAGTTTAATTTAATCGGTTAATTTTTTGGACTCAGATTTAAACAATTAAAGTTCAAGTTTGTTACTTGTTTACAATATTCTTTGAGCGTTACGTAAATGTGTACGAATAGTAAGATGAAATTGTAACCATATAATATAAACAAATAATTATATACAAATACATATTGTATAGCCATTATGCTTCTAACAGTTAATGGAAGTATCGTAAATATTTATTATCTATTATATTTAACAGTCTTAAATTGTTAAACTTTTATTGTTATTACCTTCATGACATTGGATATTTTATTTTGTCATTGCCAACTAATACATGTCTCAAAATGATTAGTTCCCCAAAAAAATTTATGAAGAAAATTGGGTACACTGAATATAAAAATACCGGAAATATACCTTACACACAAATTTATTTAATTTATATCATTAGTTAACAATTAAGTCACCGCATTTTGTTAAATACCTTTAAATATATCTTGTATTTTATTTGATAAGAATTAAATAAATAAACATTAATAAAAAATTCAAAATGTACTTTTAAATTCAAATAATTATTATTTTAAATCATTAAAATTAATATTAAATAACAACAGCTCATATATATAGCATATACATACGTTAGTTTTAACATATATCTTCATTTAGTGTTCGTCACATGATTTAAATGTCACTAATACTGTTGAAATTCTAGGATAATACTTCCTTATATAATACTTAAACATCGTTATTAATGATTGCCACAAAACTCGATTACCTCAGTAGTACAATGACGTCAGACGAGCACCACTCAGCAATGTTGTGAGCAATCATGGCCATAAATGAAGTTTTCCCGGATCCAGAGGGTCCATGGATAACTAGAGGAGCGCGTAAACGACCGGATGTTACGTAATCGCGGACTCTCTGAACGTATTGTACGTGGGACGAATGGAATACAAGTATAGATTTAAATTAATGACATTTTGATTGGTTTCAATAAAATATATGATTTTTTATAATAATAGCATGTACGATATATCTAATACAATCTGCTAAATGAAACTGTTTAGCTCTGTTTTACACCACTTTAATAACACATCGCTTATATCAAGAAGAACCATTAAAAAGTACACCTTACCTCTAATACGTCCTCTCGCCCGCAGAAGTGTTGTATTTTTCTCTGACAAAAAGTGGTGTGTTGCAGAACTTCAACGTACAGTTTGTCCGACGATTCCGCTTCAGAACGTTTGTCAACGGCGGCACAGATTTTCTCCTTGAGACGAGACTCGAAATCTTGGCAAAATGTTTCAAGATAGCTCTTGTGTTGTTCATCCGTTGGATCTATCCCTGTTACATAACATTATATTACGTATTTAGACACATGAGACATAGAGACAACTTTGATAAACAGAGTTTATTAACTGCAGCAATAGAACTAGAAGGGATTTTGAAGTTGTTCACCTCATCAGTACAGTACAAAGTAGCTGAGTCAAACTTACGACCAGCGATCGATGAACGGCTTATTAAACTACCTTAAAACCATATAATGATAGTATTTTATGAATACATAATAGGTGCTTTACAAGCAATAATTTGGGTGGTAAGAAAAATCCTAATCTTTATATTTACTATTAGAACGTAGAATGGCCGGTAACAGGTTTGAGCCTCCTTTCAGACTCTCCCATTTCTTGTTAGTAGAGAATTGGCGACCCTACCGGTGTATCAAATGTTTAATATTATACGCTATATTGTAACATGCGTTGTGATAATTCAATTATTTTTCGTATTTAATATTTCATACTATACACGGAATTATATAGGCATTTAATATATTTATTCCTCTATTAACGCCCTATATTATTACATCAATCCCAAAGCCAGTTGAAGATAAGATACGTCAGTTAAAGATAAGATACGTCAGTTGAAGATAAGATATGTCAGTTTAAGATGAGATATGTCAGATTAAGATAATATATGTCAGTTTAAGATAATATATGTCAGTTTAAGATAAGATATGTCAGATTAAGATAAGATATATCAGTTTAAGATAAGATATGTCAGATTAAGATAAGATATGTCAGATTAAGATAAGATATGTCAGATTAAGATAACATATGTCACATTAACATAAGATATGTCACATTAAGATAATATATGTCAGTTTAAGATAAGATACGTCAGATTAAGATAAGATATGTCACATTAAGATAATATATGTCACATTAAGATAAGATACGTCAGTTGAAGATAAGATACGTCAGTTTAAGATAAGATATGTCAGTTTAAGATAAGATATGTCAGTTTAA
This sequence comes from Coelogynopora nodosa, assembly GCA_034780555.1. Lineage (NCBI taxonomy): Eukaryota > Metazoa > Platyhelminthes > Proseriata > Coelogynoporidae > Coelogynopora > Coelogynopora nodosa. Next base: position 9,845 of record JAUZND010002513.1, read on the forward strand.
GATAAGATACGTCAGTTTAAGATAAGCTTATATTATTCCCTCTCATCTTCAGAAATATTTTTATTTAATCAAACTAGTCAAAATATGATGGTTAACGTTTTTTGTTAAAAATTGATTATGAATAATTTGTACAATAATTTGTTCTAAATAAATAGAAGCCCGATCATTATTGTTATGCAGGGAAACCTAAAGCCTTACTCAAGCTAATGTATGTATGTATTTGTCATTTTTTAATTGTAAAATTATACTTATATACTTAAATTTATACGTAATATACAATACATGTATATCATAGTATAATAATTATGAACTTCGTGAATATACACTACGTAGGCCTAGTTATTTCTATTTATCTAGTTATTTCTTTAATCTTCAAAATTGTGTTTCACTCTTGTCTCACTCTTGTGTCTCACTCTTGTATCTCACTCCTGTATCTCACACCTGTGTCTCACTCTTGTATTTCACTCCTGTATCTCACTATTGTATCTCACTCTTGTATCTCACTCTTGTATTTCACTCTTGTATTTCACTCTTGTGTCTCACTCTTGTATCTCACTCTTGTGTCTCACTCTTGTATCTCACTCTTGTATCTCACTCTTGTATCTCACTCTTGTATCTCACTCTTGTGTCTCACTCTTACGTGGTACACATTGTACAAATGATACGTTTAGTACTCATAGTACACGTGGTACGTTTTATACAAATGATAAATATGGTTCCTATATATGGCATAAATAGTCTTTGTTATAAATAACTTACCACATTCAGTCCATTGTATTGTATATCTCACTATGTTGTCTTGTGATATATGAGACCTAATCTTCTTTTTAAGTTGGATCAGTAGATTTTGTGCCTTTGCAATTTCGACATGATTATCACCCGATATTTCTGAATAAAATAATGTGTAAGTCAGTGAGTGCATTTAGGCTAGTGTACAATATTGGTTAGTGACATTCATCGTCAATGTTTTATTTAACAAAAATGACATGGTAACCGACTTTCCATAAACCTAAAATATTTCTCATTTGTCAGGTGGGAAATTAGCGAGTGGGCAAATGATTTTGGGAAAATAACTTTCTATTTATTTATTTATTTACTTTTAATTTGATATAAAATGTCTAAATTTCTGTGTGGACATTACTCATACTGAACAAAAACTGCTTGCTAATTAATGTAGTTCGCGCACGTTATGTGAACATTACACGCACAACACGTTACGCGCACGGGAACATTTAATTATAGAGTTATATTGTTAAAAGTCCGTCACTGTCTGTCTGTCTGCTGCTAAATGTGTCAGTGGGTCAACTGGGAAAACATACACTTTTTACTCTTAATTTTCTCTTCATAGGTAACCCAAAATGAGATAACTCGAGGTGCAAAAAGCTGGGAGGTGTGGAAGGTCAACACGGTGTCATATAGGTGTTACAGAAATGTCGACAAAGGCAAAAACAGAGTTTAAAATAAATTTAGATCCTATTCTATGTCAAACTAGCCGGTTTATACATTTCATAACATTTTATGAGTTTTAATTATGATGTCAATAATGCCGTCGGAGTACTTGACAGGAACACAATTTTGTAAAATCAATATTATATGCTAAATATCACATAATCCATTTTATTTTGTTTCGACAATTAAACCTTTTGTTTCTTGGACATCACTTAGCAAAGTTATTATCTATAATTATCTAAATATTTCATATATGACCACCCCACGTAGTATTTCATTGCTAAAACATACGACGAAAACTAACTGATACAATTTTGAAAATGATAATGTTCAAAATTTATTAAGAAACTATGCAAATGTCAAGTTTAACCCTCTCTTTTTTCCATCATTACATTTAGTAAATTATTTTAAAAAGCATACCGAAATGTTTTTTCATTATCTCAGTGAGATCGAAGTCATTTGTTCCTCTGATGGTTCTACTGAACCAAATGCAGTGATCATTGGCTTCCGGGTCAGACAGAATACCTTGAACAATTTCTAACTCAGTAACTAAAAATAAAGAGACACATTGAGTTATCAACTATGGACATCACAACTAAAAGGAAAGCAATATTGACTGATGTTGCAGTCTACGACACTCAAAACACTAAAGAAAGCAAAAAGTGCCAATTACTAATAAATAACCAGATAATAAATATAACTAACACAAAAATAGTATAAAATATAAAACAAAAATAATGATTAGGCCTACAATATATCTGAAAAATTATAAATGGGTGACAATCATAGAAGACAAAAGATCATTTTTAAAAGTAGTAATCTACAGATCATTTAAATATAGCTTAAATGACCCAGTCTAAACATAAATATCAAATGTGGATCAAAAGCCAATGAGAAAATATGTTTTCAAACTAATTTTGAAATTTGCTACAAATGTCTTAAATATAATTATTAATTAAAATCTATTCAGGAATAAAATGAGAATAAAATATTATGTTTTCGTAGGTTTCGTACATTTTAATGAGTAAATTACATATTACATATTCAATTGGGTTTAATATAAAGATATTACATTTAATTTCTGAATATTCTAAATTACATCATAAACCAGTATGTTTTACATATAGCTTACTTTTCAAAAATCACAACTTTCTAATCGGGATATCATAATAATTAATTTTCAATAATTAAAACAAATATATTCTATTTTAATAAATTGCTATGCTTAATGGCATTTAAAAATTAAATCTTTAGAAATATGCATGAATCAAAAATAAGTAATTATACATATTAAAAAATTGATCCGCAGAATTTTTGATATTTACAAATACAATGTTTATAATTCAGACATTATATATAATCCCTTCTTCCTATGGAGGTCCTCCTTCCTATGGTGGTCCTCCTTCCTATGGAGGTCATCCTCCTTCCTATGGAGGTCATCCCTCTTTTCTATGGAGGTCCTCCGTCCTTCCTATGGAGGTCCTCCGTCCTTCCTATGGAGGTCCTCCCTCCTTCCTA